>JABSTQ010006057.1:0-30823 GCA_013358835.2 Ixodes persulcatus | reverse complement strand
CCTTGCTGCTGAAACGAATCCGCCCATGGCCACGGTCAACGCATCCGACGCCGCAGCGTCACACGGATTTATGACGTCGCTACTGCCTCCGCCCAAGCCCTTGGACACGTCCCGAAGATGCCTGGCAGAGTTGGCAGGTCTGGAAAAGTGAGTTTGAACTCTTCGCTACCGCGACCCGCCTTACATCGCAGCCCAAAGAGGTCCAAGCAGCGACACTGCTTATGACGATAGGCCAAGAAGCGCGGAGACCTACAGCACGTTTTCCTTCGACACGAAGAAGAGAGGTACGACGTCAGTCTCCTGATAGCCAGATTTGAAGAGTTTTTTCGACCAGCATCTAACCTAGCATATCATGAATTTCGCTTCGGAACGCGAAACCAGAAGGAAGGGGAGACCTTCAGCGTGTGGCTAACAGACCTAAGAGTACTAGCCAAGCGATGCGAGTTTGGAGAGCTGGAAGAGAGGATGCTTCGCAGCAGGATAATACTGGGAGTTCGAGACTTGAAGTTACAAGAAAAACTTATTTCGGACAATCTGACCTACGGCAAGACAGTTGAGATTTGCAAAGCTCGCGAGCACGGTAAAGAACAGTGCCAAGAGATTCAAGGGTCATCAAAACCACAGGAAATTAGCTCCTTAGTGAAGACCAAGGAACCAGTTTGTCCGAAATGTGCCTTCCAGCATCGCGATGATCGATGCCCAGCGCTTGGAAAAAACTGCATGAACTGCGGCAAGCCAAACCATTTTGCCAGAGTATGTAAAAGCAAAGAAAACAAGCAAGCGAAGAATAGAGCGAGCTACAAGGTGCGCCAGATAACGACCGAAGATTCAGATGATTTCTGGTTAGAATTCTTGTCAGTGAACACAATTGCGGAAGAAAGTAAATGGACAGTCACGGTCGACATAGAAGGCACTCCAACGAAGTGCAAGCTAGACACCGGCGCGACCTGCTCAGTCATCTCGGCGGGTAAAGTTAGACAGATAACTTCGAAGCCGTGCCAAAAGTGCAACGTCGTGCTGAAAGCTTTTTTTGGCTTTCAAAGAACGCGTCCGAGAAGATTCGGTTGTGTATATCCGGGAATGAAAAAAGAATCGAGACAGACTTCTTTGTGGTTGAAGACGATGTCACAACCACGCTCAGTGGTGATGTCTCCGAAAGTTTGGGTTACGTTCTTCGTCTGGCTACCGTAGAAGAGCAACTATATGAAGCGGCGGAACCATACCGCGATGTTTTTCAAGGTTTAGGGCAACTTAAAGACGTCATCTACCACCTCAAGCTCAAGCCGGGTGTCCAAGGTTCAGTGAAACCGGCCAGACGTGTTGCAGTTATGCTGCAGGAGAAGGTGAAAGCTGAACTGGACCGCATGGAAGCAAACCAAGTAATCGAAAAGGTAACTGAACCAACAGAATGGGCAAGCTACATGGTTGTAGTTGTCAAGAAAGACAAAGTTAGAATATGTTTAGATCCGTCAGACTTAAACAAAGTTCTGTTGAGGGAACACTATCCAATGCCAACCTTGGAAGATATCGCTCCAAATCTGAGTGGTGCAAAATATTTCTCCACGCTAGACGCTGCTTCCGGTTACTGGCAGATTAAGCTAGCAGACGAAAGCTCAAACATTTGCACCATGAGCACCCCATATGGAGGTATAGATTCCTAAGAATGCCCTTCGGAATCTCAACAGCTCCTGAGATATTTCAACGAGCCATGCACCAAGTATTGCAAGGGCTAGGAGGGGTCTCAGTTGTTATGGACGATATTCTGGTATGGGGACGAACCAAAACGGAGCATGACGAAAATTTGAAACGCGTGCTGGAGAGGTGCCGAAGCTACAACTTACGGTTAAACAAGAAAAAATGCCACTTTTTACAGCAAAGTGTCCGCTACTTGGGTCACATCGTGACTCACGAGGGACTGGCCCTGGACCCAGGAAGACTTCAAGACATCTTGGAAGTGAAGGAACCGAAGAGCCGTAAGGAACTTCAAGTATTTCTTGGCATGGTCAACTTTGTAGCTCGGTTCGTGCCTAACATGTCAACAATCACGGCGCCATTGAGGGAGCTGCTGAAAAAGGAAGTTGCCTGGGTGTGGGATGAACGACAACAAACTAGCTTCGAGGCCTTGCGCGAGGTCCTGACCAAAACCCCAGTGTTGGCCTATTACCGGAAAGACAGGCCGATTACACTTTCGGTAGACGCAAGCCAGACGGGCGTCGGAGCTGTAATCATTCAGGATGGGCATCCGCTAGCATATTCGTCGCGTTCGCTAACTGAAACTCAACAAAAGTATGCACAAATTGAAAAAGAAATGCTCGCCATTGTTTATGGGTGCGAAAAGTTCCACCACTACATTTTCGGCCAGTCCGAGGTGATCGTTGAATCTGATCACAAGCCGTTGGAAATGATCTTCAAAAAACCGCTGTGCCAGTGTCCTTTGCGCTTGCAACGCATGCGACTAAATTTGCAAAAGTATGCAATCACGATCAAGTACAAGCCAGGAAAAGAAATGTTTCTAGCAGACGCCCTGTCGAGGTTTCCAAACGAAGCACCCTTGCGAGAGGAAGCAGAACATTTTTATGTGAACGTAATCGAATGCTTGCCTGTTTCAGACAAACGTCTGAACGATGTACTGGAAGAAACCAACCGGGACCCCAGCATGACGAAGCTCCGGGAGTACGCAGAGGGGGCTTGGCCCGAATCCAAAAGCGAGGTTCCAGCCGAGATCCGAACCTACTGGAACTACCGTGATGAAATGCACGTCCAGGACGGACTTGTGTTTCGCAGCAACAGGCTCGTCATCCCCGCGAGGCAACAGAGGGAAGTACTTTCTGTGCTGCACTCCGCGCATGGAGGCATCGGGAAAATGAAGTCAAGAGCAAAGTCCGTGATTTTTTGGCCCAACATGGGAAGCGACATTGAGCAAATGGCAAAGAATTGTGCCGAGTGTCAAAAGTATAAACCTAAAAATGTGAAGTTGCCATTACTCAGCCATGACATCCCGAAATTGCCATGGCAGACCATCGGAATCGACTTGTGCTACCACAATGACAAAGAATTTATTGTTGTGGTTGACTTTTACTCTTTCTTTTTCGAAGTGAGAGCCCTCGACCGCTCGACTGCGAGCAGAGTCATCACGGTCTGCGCAGACATCTTCGCGGCACACGGCCTGCCAAAGACGCTGTGCAGTGACAATGGTCCGCCATTCAACAGCCAACAGTTCAAGGACTACCTCCATAAGATGGGCATCACGCACGTCAAGTCCAGCCCATACCATCCACGCGCAAACGGTATGGTGGAACGCGCAGTGCAAGAGGCAAAGAAGCTCCTGAGAAAATATGCATATGGTGGTGTCGAATATTACACCGCATTACTGGAGTGGCGCAATACTCCCAGGGATGATTATCTCAAGTCACCTGTGCATCGGCTGATGGGACGACAGACTAGAACCCTTCTACCAGTACCCCCGAGTCACCTGGAGCCGAGCATCGTTCGACCGCAAGTTGTCCAAAGACGTCTACGACATATCCGGGAGAAGCAGCGGACGTATTACAACCGCACAGCCAGGTCTCTTCCCAATCTAAACGATGGCGACCAGGTGACCATGTACGACACCTTGGCCAAGACGTGGGCTCCAGCAGCAGTCATTGGAGCAGCGGGTGCCCCTCGGTCCTACATTGTCCAGGATCAAGACGGACGAGAACTTCGCCGCACAAGAGAACACCTGAGAAGCACAAGCCAGGTCCCGATGCCGACATCACACACCGCACCACCAACTTTGCCCGAGACTCAGACGGTGGAATTGCGCCGCAGTGAGCGACCAAGGAAACGTCCCGCAAGATACCCGGAGCCAGAACAATAACAAGCATTTAGGTGTCTTTAAGATGTGTAGTAAGCAGCCCGGACAACAAAAGTGCTTATAACTACCTTGTGTTTAAATTGTTTAACTCGAAAAGCTTTTGTAAAGAAGAAAAAGGAAGATGTAACGCGAGTCATGATTGTGCCCTAATGTTATCGCCGCCGCGCTCTTCTTATCTGTGTCACTGCTCTGTATATATTATCTTGTTCCTGGAAATAAACGTTCGTTCGTCACTTGACACGCAACAGACTACAATTTACTTAATTACGTAATGAATAAATGTAATTAATTCTAGTTTCGCTTTCATTCATGGGAAAAAAATGAAATATAAAGCATCAACAAACATTTGTTCTATTTTTTTAGAAGGGTAATTTCTACCAGATTCACTGTCGCGTGTTTATGCAAAGCATGCGACCAGGCGTTCTCCAAATGCGTAAAGCCTTCCTTTACGTCACCCCAAAGTCTCTATTCAAATTTTTTTTCGGTTTTTTTGTTTGCAATTTGTTACCCGTCAGTTCGCTCGCCTGTGGCGAAGGAGGAAGTACACTGATTCAATAAACCGGAATATGGGTGCAAACAATATTATGCAAATCCCGAGCTCAAAGAGTTTCCTTAAAAAAAAAAAAACATATCAAAACAAAAATGACTGTTAAGTGCACGCGAGCTGGTGTAGCGGATCTAAGCGTGCTAGTTCTTTCTGTACCTTCACTCATTCTTTGATATCAAAAACGCGGAAAGGACACAAAACAATCCTAGACTGTGCGCCTTTCAGAAGCTCGCGCAAATTGGAAGTTAAATTAACTGGCATGCTGCTCGAACAATATTAAAACACTTACCATCTTAGTGAAAAACCAATGTTTACTGTTTGTGTTGTTTCTTTTTTATTAATTATTCTCTGAAAGCATAGAGTTGCTTCCATCATTGTCACAATTTTTTTCGCGTTATTTTTTGTATATTTTTTACACTATCAGAGCAAGCTGTTTTGTAATATAAGGTAGCTTTCAGCGATAGTGGTACCGCGGTGTGAGAATCTGGCTTTCTATACTTCGGTTCAGCTTCCGTCCGAGCGCAGCCAAAGCTACGTGTGGCCGCAGCCAATCACGCGCCGGCAATTAGTCACTCGATCTCGCCTGCACTTCTGTATCACTCCGCTGCGCCGCTGGTCGTCCGCGCCGCCCCCGCTCGCCGAGTATTTCGTCTGGTACGGGTGTCTCAATGGTATCGTCTGCTACATTTGTAAAAAGTGCCCTTTCACGTTCTGAAATTTAGTCACAGGGGATGTCAGTACGTAGGCTGGCCACTGGCGTCTGTGTCCGAGCTTTCCACCTGTTCGGCATAGTTTCGAGATGTGAGTACACATTGCAAGGTGCCCGATGACCCGGCCGTTGAAGTTTCCTTGTATTGTATGGATATACCAGGGCTCGAGGCGCAGTCCTTTCCACCAGCTTCTCGGCGTTCAATGTGATCGGCAGGTAAAGGGGTGCCCTGATTTCGCCGCGCATCAGTGAATTGTTGTGGCCCGGAAGCTTTTCTTGTTTAAAACGCAATCGCGGTACGACGCGTCCGGAGTCTACTGCCGAATTTGAGACTAGACATTCATCACGACCTCTCGGGCCTGACGCCCAAACGTGCCTTTGCGAAAGGACGTTTTGAAGGGACTCTGTGAGGAAAGCAGCGAAGCACATGATGCGACCATAACGGGAACGAAATCACGCTAAAGACGCAGAAAAACAACCGAGCGCTGCAGCCATGTTTCCAGCGGATGTACGTGTTTTCACCAAACGAGATGCATTTACATATACTCGTAAAAACATAAACTTCAAATATTTAATTTCTTTGGGTGCAAATCATTCTCAGCTGTACACATCTGGAATATTGTGCAATGTTTACGCACAAAAGAGTTAATTAAAAAAAGCTTTTGCGGACTAGTTTGTGGTGCGTAGGAATGCTTTTCATCAAGTGGCAAACAGTCCCTCAGCCTTTGGCTGCGCTCGGACGGAAGCTGAAACGAAGTATAGCATGTTGATTATAGACTTCTAAAGAAAGGTGCTTACTTGCACCTCCAGAAGTGGAAAAATGTGGCAAAACTCTTATAAAACACTTATTTCCCAAAATTTTAATTATTACTGTCGCTGTTGGGGAACGCTGCCGTTGCCTCACCTGATATTTAGCTGAAGAACACTGAGCTGTGGAACGGCGGACCCGTGCTACTTCCTTGTTAGACGATATCGGAAAAGGTGGGCAGGGCATTCGCGCGTCTAAATTTTCAATTTAATCTTCAACATATTTATTTCTGAGGTATTTCCTGATTTGTTTGCTGGTTAAACGTCCAAAAAGCACCATTCTCTTATTCACCGAAATCTTAACCAAGGCACGAGATGTTTTCAGGACAAATGTAAGATTAATATAGAAATGTAATCAACATTTCAGTTGTTGTGTGAAATTACCTTGTCTTTCTATTTCTCTTATTTGGCCAGAGGATATTATGTGGGTGGCTAATCTTTGCAACAGGTCGGCTCATTAAATAAAATACCTTAACTAACTTTTTAATTGTTGATAAAGTACATATGATTCTAACTCCGCATCTTTCAAAGATTCTAATCCCTCGAGGGCCAAGCAGGCAGTTATAGCTTTCGCCCTTCTGGACGATAGTAGATCCCACATCTACAAAGACTCTGGATCGGCGGTTCGGGCCTTTGCTTCTGGCTCCATTTCCGACGAAGCCCCTAAAATTCTTGGCAATAAGATTATCTCCCCGCACACCAGTACTTGGTTTACGGAACATCTAGATTCTCTGCTGGATTCCCTTTCCAACCACAATGATACTGCTCACTCTCGGGCGCGCGCTCTAACCCTCCGCGCCGGGAAGGACGCCGATCTCCAGGTTATCTACAGGGCATTTAAAGACATCGTATTAACCTTTAACGAAGTCACCAAGCACTATCAAACGGGCAGGCGAGCTTTTGCGCCCCCGCACGTTAAACTCTCCAGGTCTCAGGCAATCACACTCAGAATATTGCAGACTAGGTCATTACCCAGCTTAACTTTCTTCAGCATTTTTGTTCCGGACAGCTTCGAGTCTGCCTGCCCGGACTGCGGGTCGGTTAGCAGCTACGATCACATGCTCTGGCGGTGCCCCTTGTTACGGGGGCCTAATCAAGCCACCGAGAAGGAGTGGAACTCTGCCATCACGAGTTCCGAGCTTCTCCCACAACTCCGGGCTCTCCAGAGAGCCCACGATGCGGCGGGGAGGCTAGGCCTCCCCGTCCCCACATAGGAGCGGCCCGCAATAATGCTCTAACAGCAGTGCTTCTCAGGACATCAGTGAAGTTCTTTGTCTGTCTATCTGTCTGACTTTTTTTAAACCAAATCACATATTAAGGTAGCAATTTGGGAAAGTAGGTTCATGGTCACCTAAAAAATCTCTTGTCTGTCTACTTCCTCGTCCTTACATTTTTTGCGCTTCTTTAGGTGATCAAAACACTTATTTATTTGCGCGAGAAATAGGTGCCTGCATGGCGGCGTGCCAGGCAAAGTAGAGAACAAGACTTACGCGAGTCTGCCCCTGGCGAGCTCGGAGTTTCCGCTAGCTGAGGAATTTTGCAGAGCACATTAGTTTTGCCTATCTCCGTGAGAGGTGACCGAGGAACAATAAATTGTCACGGGTATTCGCTGCTTTAAATGTTAAAGAAAATGTGCCACCTCATGAGTGAAGGACATCTTATTCGCGTGGGAAAGATGTTAGAGCTTTCCGGTTGCAATTTTGGGGCTTTCTTGAAGAAAACAATCAATGACAACTTATCTAAGAGAGACAAAACACGAATGTACCTTCGAGCTGTTTTTTGAAAGGGGAAAAATTCATTTTACTGTTCTTATCAATCAATTCCTTTTGTTGTAATTCCCATATCTCATAAATGTCTTGCTTTTAACCGTTTTGTAGAATTGGCGAGCAGTCAAATCCCGTTAAGATCGTCTCAGGATGAAGAAGCAAAAGGCAATTTCGAACCATGCACGTTACTACGAAGTCAGCATGCTCTGGAAGAAGCAGATTGTGCACATGGCAATCTGGCGCTATTACTGATATTTATAAAAGCGGAGTTACAAGGAAAGCAGACTTATCGTGCGTGCAAGAGAAAAAAAAAAAGAAAAGAGGGCCGTAGCGCAAATAAAGGTGATTTCGGTCGCGTTATATCTGGTGCGCAAATTATGATTGTTAGCGGCGGGACGGCTAACGTCTTCTGCGTCTTCTACGATAACTTCCATGTTTTCAAAGTCCAGTTTCTTTTTATGTTAGAGGCTATGCAATGGCGGCGCGGGCTCCCTTTTTGCTGTTTTAATGTTGTTTTTTGGGGCGTTTTTTGTTTATTTTCTTTACTTGGCGTTGGAACCATCGTGTATTGTTCTTTGGCTTGTTTGGCTCAAGTTTTACTCTCTTTCCTTCGCTTCGGCGTTATTATGCCCGGACATTTTGAGGGCGGTCTGCAACTTTGTGGTTGTTGGTATTGTTTTCTTTCTTATTGCCGTTTGCGATTACCTCCTATTTTCGCCTTTGATTGAGTTTCTAATCCAAAACCTTTAGATGTGCTTTTTCATATTTATTAGATACACTAATATGTGTTAGCTCGTAATACATTTTTATTCGGGTTTTATTTATGTACGCGGGCACATCTGCTATGGTCATCATTTGTTCATCAGCCGGCCGCTTTCGGGCATACACCAGCGCATACTCGGCGATGGCCATGTGCTGCCTACCACTGAAAGCATGTGCTGCCTACCACTGCCTACCACCTTCTTCCGTTTCCCGAAGACCGATCAAACGTGACTAATTAGGTTACTGCAAGATTCAAGTTAACCTGGAAGAGCTATCCAAGTCTGGCTTCAAAACCGCCGCTGACGCCTCAAAAGACGATTATAGCAACTCCACGGAGGTCGCGGAAAACTTCACAGACCACAGACCAGGCGCACAACTGAACACCCAGTCCTATGTAGCTGGGTGGGCAGCCAGTCAGATTTGTCATCAGGCTTGACAAATCCAATTGCAATCAGAAACATAGAACACATTGAAATACATTTCGCTGAAGAACAAGAAATATTTGGATGCGAAAATGACACCACCACCTTCCGATTTAGCTCGTCACCTAGCCGGTAACATCAGCCGTGCCTTCGACACACGAGAAAAGAGTTCAGCTGAAGGCTGACTTAAGCCCGCTGATTGACGAAACAAAGGCGCGGTGTGCAAAGCTTGCCAGGACAAGTACACGTGCGTCAACTAGGCATACTTAAATATACTTTTTAACCTGCTCGTGAAGCGAGCAAACGAAAAACCTGCCAAAGTCACTGGGAAAGGAAATGTGGAAGCAAAAAAGGTCACACACTGCTTGCACGTACCAGATTGCAGTGTGCGTCTCTAATTTCACGGGCAGTATGAGCTGGTCTACTTTATTCCTCTCTCTTTTTGTTTTAATTCATACCAACGCCGCGAAAGCAAACAAACAAATGTGTAACAAGTAACTGAAAAAAAGTGAAGCTATTTTTTTTACTAGTTTCGTCGTGTTGCTTCCGCTTTGTTTGTTGTGGACTAAACACCAACGACCTTTGCAACGATTGACGTCGTTGAATGAGTTTTTTTGCTGGGTGATTAGTATCTTTATCGTCTGCTAACTTCATTGTAGTATTCGCCGTTGTTCGCGGCTGTGCCCCATTTCTTATTATTTTCGTATGGAATGCTCACCCCATCTTTCCAGCGAAATTCGGAAAGCGTTTGCACGGTCATATTTATCGTTACTTTTTGTTTTGTTTTTATGCTGCAGCGGCTGGTGCGCTTGCTCTGGTAATATTAATATCTTGTTTGCACACGTTCTAATTATCACCTATTCAGGTAAGAAATTGTGAAAACTCAGTTGGTAACGAATTAACGGTAACCTCTTACGAGGTAGTTCGAGTACGTAAACGCCTTTTTACAGCTTCCCAGACGCGCTCCAAACGCGTGTGAACCCCTGAGGGGCGTTTCAGACCATTCAATAAACTGCTCTCTCTTTGTTTATGCGCGCGTTGCTATTCGTTTGTCGTTGCAGTTGTGGTCAGAGGATTCCGCTTTGCAAGCGGATTCACCGTAATGAATTGTTTCAGCTGGTGGGATGACGACATAACCCAGGTAGCACGCCAGAGGAATGCCCAACTTGGGCAAAGGTCTGGCAAACATAAGGGCCCAACTTTGGCGCAGTTAGGTTTTTGCACCATGGCACTCATCAGTGCCAAAGTACGGTGCCTAACTATAGCCTTAGTTGGGCGATCCTAGAGCATGCCAAAGTTTGGCTCTTCTCTGGTACGCCAGAGGAGCGCCAAAGTCGGTGCCATACTTCAGCCATAACTGCCATACTAGATCCTAATCTGGGAATTCGGGCCATGCCAAGGTTTGGCGTTTCTCTGGTCCGCCAGAGGAGCGCCAAAGTTGGTGCCATCAGCCATAACTGCCAGAGCAACGCCCAACTTCGGTATTTGGGACGTGCCCAAGTTTGCCTTTTCTCTGGTTTTGGCCCAAAGATGCCAGGTGAGAGCCAAACTATAAGAAAATGAAGCCTAACTTTGGCACTTGTTTGGCAATTTTGCCCCAAAAATGCCAGATCTCAGCCGAACTACAAGGAAATAAGCCTAACTCTGGCACATCTGTCGCAATTTTGGCCCAAAGGTGCAAGATGACTGCCGAACTATAGAAAAGTGAAGCCTAACTTTGGCACTTGTTTCGCGATCTTGGTCCTGAGATGCCAGACGTCAGCCGAACTACAAGCCACTAAGCCTAACTCTGGCACATCTGTGGCGATTTTGACCCAAAGGTGCCAGATGACAGCCGAACTATCAAAAAGTGAAGCCTAACTCTGGCATTTGTTAGGCGATTCAGGCCCAAATATGACAGATGACAGCCAAGCTACCAGGAAGTGAAGCCTAAATTTGGCACCTGTTTGGCGAATTAGGGCCAAAATACCCAGACTCTTGCCAAGGAAGGTCAGATTTGGCTCTACTTTGGCTTTTTGGGGTTTTTAATGCCCTAAACTCCCAGACAAAAGCCAAATTTTGGCCCAGAACTCGGTGCTACCTGGGGGAGCTCGCAAAGCTCGGGGACCTGGATGAACCTGTACTTTTCTATTGCGTATTCAGCTTCCGTAAACTCCGAGTCCGCTATGGGCCCCACTGTCGCGTTCGCCGCTGCTCCCATGGGTTTTCGGAAAAGTTTCCAGTATTGGTAAAGCTATATGGTTTTTCGTACCACGCTGCAGCTTCCTCATTAACGACCCTGCCAATAAGGCGCACCAAAATGAAAAGATACAAAAGGTGTGGACGCTTGGTAGGGACGCTGAGAGTTCAGACCTGTCTTGTTGTGTGTGCTAGGAGTAGAACGCGTCCTTGACGTTGCGCTGTGTTTGAGCACGTGATGTGGTCTGGTGGAGCACGTCGTATGTACATTTGCGGATGGTACGAAAAAGCCCAGGTGAGCGTGTGGTATACAAGGCCTACAGCGCTATCTATAGGAAAGAATACAACACCCTATATTAAGTTTTCAGTGTGTATAAATATTTTCGTCGTCAATCCCCGGTTTGCCGGCTGTCACTTAGGTACAGACTTGCACACGTTACTGAAAAATAGTAAGAAACTTCAGTTACAATTACTCAAGGATAAATTGTAATTTATTACAATTACAATTACTCTCTCATAAAAGTAAGTGACCGTTACCCCAAAAAATGAAAGCCGTTTACAACTCCCTGTAACGCCGAATTAGAGCGCAGCTCTTGAGGAGGAGGGCAGGGCACGGGGGGGGGGGGGGGGGGGGGGGGGGGTCACGTGACCTCGACCTTTAGCAGGAAAAGTTTTCCGCTAAATTTAGCGGGGGAAATTTTCCCCAAAATTTAGCGGGGAAAATTTTTCGCTAAATTTAGCGGGGAAAATTTTCGGCTATATTTAGCGCGCAAAATTTTCCGCTAAATTTAGCGGAAAAATCTAGCGGAACATTTTCCCCGCTAAATATAGAGGGAAATTTTCTCCTCTAAATCTAGCGGGGAAATTTTCCGCTAGATTTAGCGGGGAAAATTTCCCGCTAGATATGGCGGGGAAAATATTCCGCTAGATTTCGTGGGAAAAATTTCCCGCTAGATTTAGCGGGGAAAATCCGCTAAATTTAGCGGGGAAAATTTTCCACTATATTTAGCGGCGAAAATTTTCCGCTAGATTTAGCGGGGAAAAATTCCCGCTAGATTTAGCGGGGAAAAGTTTCCGCTCAATTTAGCGGGGAAAATTTTCCGCTCAATTTAGCGGAGAAAATTTTCCGCTAGATTTAGCGGGAAAATTTTCCGCTAGATTTAGCGGGAAACATTTTCCGCTAAATTTAGCGGGGGAAATTTTCCGCTAAATTTAGCGGGGCAATTTACCCATCATGCACCACGCGGTTACGCCGACGGCGACCCCGACGGCGACGACTGCGACGCCGACGCCGACGCCGACGCCGCTCAAGCCGGAAACGTTCGCCTAAGAGCTGCGCTCTAAAAGTAATCCGTTACTTTTGTGGCGTTACCTTCAACAATATTGTCTACAATTAAGAAACAAAGGGAAGAGGGTTATTCAAGTTCTTATTGTTGCAACCAGTTCCATTTAATGCCCTCGAGTATTTTGAGCAACAGCTGACTCTCGAAGGTCTCGTCAGACATTCTGCACTATTTCTTATTGAAGATGTCGACTGTTACGCTGAACACTCTTTGAACTGAGGCACTGTATGGGAGTGGGATATTAGTCCTCACGAACCTGTTTCTTGAGGAAGTCGATAAGGCTCTATCGGAACTAAGCCCGATAAGTGAGCTGTGTTTGGTAGGCGGCTTTAATATAAATACGATGGATTCCTCACGCCACATTGTGTGCAATTATCTTAACTTAATGGCTACTTACGGCATCGAAAGCGTAATACAGGCACCAACTAGAGAAGAATTATTGGGAGACAAATTGGTTTCAACGTGCATTGATCATGTTAATATAAGAACTTTTGACAGTACTGTGAAAGCCGCAGTGGTATCCGAAAAATTAGCAGATCATTACTTTATAGCTTGCCAGATAAGCTCTAAAAACAAGGTGAAGGACTCGGATAAATCGTTGAAAGAAATCACAATAACGGATCAAGTACAGTTGGACAAATTAGTAGATAATTATGACTGGAATGGTTTGTTAAGTACGGTAGAGGCACCAAAGCTCTATGACAGGGTAGTTGATTTGTTCTCTGAATTTTCATCCCTATGTACAAAAAAGGTGATAATAAAAAAACGTCAGCCTGACCAAGAGTGGCTTACGTCAGAAGTCTTGTCTGCCATAAATTATAAAGACTTCCTCTGGAAACGGTGTAAACATTCGCCAAGAAATTTATCGTTGAAAGACGAGTTCAAAATCGCAAGAAATAGAGCATGCGCCCTACTTCGTTCCTCTAAGCGTAGACATTTCAAAAAAGATTTTGAAAGCAATCGTTTTGATACCGCGAAAACGTGGGAGTTGGCTAATCGTATTCGAGGGAAAACGAAACGTCTTTCGATTGACGATATGATAGATAAGTCATTTGCGCCGGTTACCCAAAAAACAATTGATGACTTCAACACTTTCTTTGCTCGTATCTCCGGGGCAGACGACGATAGTGACGATGCTACTCTTACACTGCATGCACATACTGAGGCTTCCGCTTTTCTTCCTTTGATATCTGAATATGAGCTGCGTGACTATTTATTTTCATTCAAGGAAAGAAAATCACCGGGCTACGATGAAATACGGGTACGCGATTTACGAAGAAATTTTGAAAAACTGAAATATGTACTTCTAGAAGCGCTGAATAATGTGATTGAGACAGGAAGCTGGCCAGCAGGAATGAAAACTGCCATTGTGAAACCACTGTATAAGGGAGGGTTAACGAGAGACTTTAAAAACTATCGGCCAATATCTATACTGTCGTGTATAGCACAATTATTAGAAAAACACCTGTTAAAGGTAATGAGCGGGTTTTCAGAACGGTTTGCTTTGCTATCCGATCACCAGTACTGTTTCGTTTCTGAAAGGGGAACTCAATCTTTGTTAGAAAAATTTTCCGAAAGCTTGCATGCAGGTTTCGATAATAATATGTACACAAGTGCAGTGTTTCTGGATGTATCGAAAGCATTCGATAGCATAAATCACGAAATACTATGTTCTAAGTTATACAAACTCGGTTTTAGGGGTCCATTCTTTTCAATTTTAAAGGGATATCTTTCAGGACGATCCCAAGTTGTAGCTTTTAAAAATCGCAAAAGTAATAAAACCTTTCTGACTGCCGGGGTGCCGCAAGGGTCCGTTTTATCGCCTTTGTTGTTTAACCTTTATGTAAATGATCTTCCTAATGTTATATCGGAGTGTAAAATATATCAATATGCAGACGACACAGTTTTGATGTCATGTAACGCAGATTACCACGTTGCCGTTCGGAAACTTCAGAAAGATCTTATTTCTACGATGGATTGGTTTTTTTCTAACTTAATCAAAGTGAATGCGTCAAAAACAAAACTTGTTTGTTTTAGGCACCCGCTCAAGCAGGTAGAACTATCGGATACTGTAGCGCTGCATACTTCCACCTGTAGTTCTTGTAGTTGCGAACCTCTGCAGAATGTGAAAATGGTGAAATACCTGGGAATTTATTTCGACAGTGACTTGTCGTGGTGTACTCATATGACATACTTATGTAAGCGACTAAGGAGCGTGTCCTGTTGTCTTTACAGTGTCAAAATGTTCTTGCCCTTTTCTGTTAGAAAGATGATAACACAAGCTTTGACATACAGTTATTTACGTTACGGTATAACAATTTTTTCTGGTTGCTCCCTTTTTTGGCGCGCCAGGGCAAATTCTTTATTAAAAGGTATTTTGAAAAGTGTTGCGTTTGATAAGCCAGATATCTTACTTGATACATGTATCTTTCGGGAACTTCAACTACCGTCTTTTGAGGGGCTTTTTAAAGAAACAGTCGTTCTCCGGCACTTCTGGAATTCTATGTTTAAAACTCCATATCTGCAGCCGCGACCTATGAGACCTTCACTTCGTTTTGATGTACCGCGAATCAGAACAAAATATGGCGAGCGTACTCGAATGTATTATGTACAGAGCGCGACACTGTTAGCGCGAACAAGCGATCGCCGGTTTTTTCAGTTTTTCTCTTTTAAAACCAAGGAATGTCATCCAAGTTATCATTGCTACGGAAAGAGCTCATTTAGTTCTATAATGTAAGCGATAAAATCTCGTGCTCGCTAATATTATTTAGAAGTAAAATGGGAAAACGCGCCGATGTCGTGTTCGCGCTAACAGTGTCGCGATGTGTACCACATGTTTTCAACAACCTGCCAGAATCATTGCTTTCTATAAAATCTAAAAATAAACTTAAAAAAGCACTCCGAAACCTAGATCAGTGATTTGACATTTTCTGAACTCCTGTATTACGTGCCAAGTAACAGTATGTCCTCTATATATATATATGTGTGTATATATGTGTGTATTCCTTGTCAGTATTTTTCTGAATTGTGTTTTTGAGGGTAAATAGACCCTTTCATTTTGAATTACACTGATTTCGCCACCTGCCGAGCTGGGTACACCAGCCCTTGAGGCTTATACCGGCTCGTTATCTGTATTTTTGTATTGTTGAAATGAAAAATAAAGCTATGTTCTATGTTCTATGTTCTATGCTCTGCATTGAGCTTCTTCAGCGAAGCAATGGAAGTACTATTTACTTCGAAGATAGAGCAAAGCTGCGTCGTAGCAGCCGTTGTCCGATATTCGAGTTTTAGTAGATCGTTCCGATACCCCCTACTGAAAAAACCCATTTGGCGCCTATATGAAAGTAAACGGGTTGATACCGGTAACAGTTTAGCCATACCGGTCACTAGTTTGTCAAAGGGGTCGCTCGTATGGCTAAAACGGGTAACCCGTATGAGCAATAACGGTCACCTATTTGGGCAAACAGGTCACCCCTTTGGCAAACGGGTCGCTCGTCTGGGCAAATAGGCCACTCGTTTGGCCAAAGTTGTCGCACGTTTGCTCAAACTGGTGAACAAGTTTCACAAGCGGGTGGCCGGTGACCGCCAAACTGTACCGGTTTAATCAAACGGCTCTCCGGAGCCCGTTTGATACTGAACGTACAGATCGGCGGTATGGGTACGCCTGTTTCAGCCGTACCCTATGTTTCCGGAAGGCCGGGAGCGCCGGTTCATCGATTTCAAATCGTCCGCGTAATGCAAGTACTTATATTTATATTGTAATTGGGCTGATGTTCGCTTTAACTGCGACTGCAATGAGCAAACTTTTTTTTTGTTTTTTAAGTAAACGCGCGACGTTGGCGAGCCGATATATTTGACAGAACTTTAAAACTTCGGCGTTTTCGTTGGCTCAATTTACTTATTCAGCTTGAATCTCTCTCGCAGAAGACGCGACCACGTGAAAAAATACACTTCTAGGCTCCGTTTCACCTAAGTTCAAGACGCAGCGAAGGTAGCGCCCAAACACGTGGCTGCAAGAACATCGAGCATTGCGAGAGGACGCCCGCCATTGCAGCAGTCAAGCTTTGAGCTCGCGCTGGATGCTTTCTTCGCTCGGGCGCAACCCCAGCGGCAGGCGCCATTGCCCTTGGCTTCCTTGACCGCGCCCCGTCCCTCCTCTCTGGTCGCCTGTCACGTGACTCGAAGGAAGAGGAGGGCGCCAGCGCGCGCGAGCTACACGCTAATAAGCATCGCCTGCGAGATACATCCGGTCGCGGGCCCGCTGGTAGCCGCTTTTTTCTTTGTCTGCTTGTTGCCCGTTCACTTCGAACTTCGTTCGTCCAACATGCTTCGACCTGTCGTCTTACCCTGCGGTCTTATTCGGATGTCTCGACAACGTATTGGATGTGCAACAGAGCTATCAGTGTTCGAAAAGTCCTACGCGTGCATCGGCAACAAGCGATTCTTCAAAGAAGTCAGGAATTCTTGCGGTTTGGTTGGGTTCGCCAAATGACAGCTTGTGCGCCGCATCCTGTTTAAACTTCAACGAGCCTCAACGAGCCTTCCTTCTCGTTTTTGTGTTTGTGTGGTTGTTCTGCTTTGACCGTGTCGACATATATCGGATTACATCTTTCAAATCCGCTATTATTATGGTAAGTGCACTGCAACCTACTTTTTGGCAACGATTGACCGTTCTTCTACTTGTACTCTTCCAGACAGCCGGAAGAATAATTTCGCTGCACGTTTACCATTATAGTCTAGGATTACCTCAGTTCTTGTTTGCTTTGCAATCTTCTCAGTTGTACAAAAGCTTAGAGTGCCTCTTCACAATTCACAGACCG
Organism: Ixodes persulcatus; assembly: GCA_013358835.2. Lineage (NCBI taxonomy): Eukaryota > Metazoa > Arthropoda > Arachnida > Ixodida > Ixodidae > Ixodes > Ixodes persulcatus. The sequence goes on along the minus strand of JABSTQ010006057.1, from coordinate 13,613 downwards.
CTTGCACGTTTGTACTTGTTTACAAAATATGTTGTAATAAACTTCTAGGAACGTTGAAAACAATATTTTGTGTCTGTTTTCCTGCCCATTTGCAAACACCTGTGCGAGCACATTTTTTCTACGGGTTTTCTGCATGTTATAAATAGGTTTATGAGTTTCGGGACGTCTTAAAAGAGTTTCAGGTAACCAACCTTCCAGACAATAACCATTTAGGGCTAGCGAATAATTTGCCTATCCGAATGGCTCGTTCAAATGTGTGGTCACGTGCCAGGTAAAACGGTCACTCGTATCAAACGAGGACCTGTATCAAACGGGTACCCATATCAAATGGGTACCGTATCAAACGGGTACCGTATCAAACGAGTACCCGTATCCCATAATCACGTTTGACCCAAACAAATTGACAGGTTTGCCACCCATTTCATTCAAATGGGCGACCAGTTTCCCACCCGTTTGAATTTCAAATGTTTTTTTTTCAGTAGGGCCTCCATACCCCCGATAACGTTATAATGAATGCGCTTGTGCGGCGGCGGAGTACCGGGTATCGTTATCGGAGTCATCGGACCAATCTACTGAAATTTTTCATTGTCGAAATCGCGAAGCTGTAGAAGTCACCATACATCTGGTGAAGACTAGAATAAGAATTAATTTATGTCCATCTTAGTATACCGGCATATACTGCCAGACACAAGCAAAACATAGCTGTAACCGTAAGGTATTATCGATATTCTTCTTCCTTTTGTTCTGAACAGGTCGAGCCTCGGTTGAGAGGTTGGTGAATAAAAAAAAGGTCTCCAGTACATAAATATAAGTAATCGAAAGAAAGAAATTTCACTCATAACAACAATTAATTAGAACGTCTGTTAAAACAAGGAAATGTAAACGCACGTTTGCCGTGTGTACCTTTCTTGATGCCGTTCAAAAACGCACGGAGCACGAACCGACTGCAGTTTACTCCAGTGTTCTCCAGATAGACGTCTGCTGATGCCACGGGCAGCGATGGGCAGAGAACTAAGTAAGCCGCGCTATGGCCCCACTCAGGAGTTTCACTCTGTCGTCAAGCCCAGAATATCAAGTCTACGTCAGCCGCCATTATGTTTTATTTGCAAAAATATCTGCTTGAGATAAGATGCGTCCTGCTGGGGTAAAAACAGGGAGAAGAAAGAAGGAAGACTAAGTGCTCGCAAAAAGCTGACTCACAAAAATGGTGTCTGAGATGCAGATAACGTGGCTGGAATTCACAAATAAAGTGGGCCAACCCTAGAAATTGGACTACAAAAGAGTAAGTATCTCTTAAAACAGGGTCAAATAAGGTGAAAGAAGCTGAAATAAATACATCCTGTTTTCTAAGAGAAGATGATAAGGGTGCAGCAACGAAGGAGAATGCTTGTGGCAATTACACCTTCACATGTTATCACATCCCTTTTAGTGGATTTTAGGGCAGCCGGAGCATTTTCTCCTGTTGTGGCATTATGAAAATGGTCGTAGTAACTATAAACGAGAAGGACATTGTTAATTCTTGTCTGTGCACTTACCGCCTCGAGCTTCTCTAAGAGGCACACAATCACTTGGTGTCCGCCTCGCCCCGCCTTCGATCACAAAGAAAAAAGAAAGGGACTAAAAAAAGCGGATATAACTCCCCCCCCCCCTTTTCTTTCTTATATTTGGAGAAATGTTCATTTGGATTATTGACATTGTTGTTAGGGTCTAAAAGAAAAAAATCGATTCAGGGCCTTAGTGTTGAAAAAAAAAAGGCTTTGCGGAACTGAAGAGTGCCAAGCATCCCTTTGCGCTCGAATTTACCTAAATAAAAACAACCCTTTCTTTAAAAAGAGGGGTGGGGGGACATGAAAAAAAATGTAACAGATTACAAGGAATCCGTTACGTAAAAATGTAAAGGAATTACTTTCAAATTACTCTAGAACATATGTAATTATTCCGTTACTAAATTACTGATAAATGTAAGGGATTACAAGTAATTTCGTTACTTGTAACGGATTACGTACAAGTCTGCTTAGGTATACTGATTTCAGTGCCGATTTTACAGACCTTTGACAAAAACCGAAATCAACTGCGGTTGGCACCAGGAGCTTATGGTGGGGAACCTTAACCGGGTGGTTAGTTGATCGATAGGTTATCTTGTGTTTGATGATAAGTTCGTTGAATCAAGAGGATAATCTGCTTTTATTCTCTTTCGCCAAGCACCCGAATGTGATTTAAAAACTGCGCTGAAGTCGGCCTTGACTCACCGATCATTTGTCGACCATATGAAGAGAAACGACAAAATAACAGGAGGCCCCTTAAAGGGACAATGAAGGCGATTTCGGATATTTTTTTGACGATTGAACTGGGTTCCAGGCACGTCTCAGGCCACGTTGCCCAAATTTCAGCCGAAACCGGCACTTTTGTACCGCGCAAATCAATTAAACAGTCGTGGTAATAATCGGGCCGGGATAGACTGGGGCGACGCCCCGAGAGTTGCGAGAGAAGCCAAGAGAAGCGGAGCTCACGTGACCGATGCGGGGCCAAGAAGCGCGACGTCACAAGAGACGCGTCAGCGATGGTCGAAACGAGAGACGTGCCCTCGGTCACATTTTGTGTTCGCAGTTTTTAGGAATACTGTTCTAATTTCCACTTGAATAACCATGAAAATTATAAATCGGACCGGAGATGGCTACTAAACCGTAAATAAAACAGCATACTTATTTTTTTCTTTGCTACGCTGGACGCGAAACGGGCAACGAGCGACAATGGGCAAACAAAATACATAAAAAAGAACACAGCGCGGAGCACGCTGTACACGTCGATGTCGTGCTTGCTTTAGGAACACGGTACTCGAAGGATTCTACAAAGTGGTAGTCATACCAAATTTGTGCGCCGTAGATGGTTGTCGACTGAAGACTAGTAATTGTTCTTTGGTGAAAGCAAAAATGGTGCTGTTTATTTTCTCCTTCTTGGGGAGCGTCCGCCGCGGAGGAACCGGTTCCCGGGTCGCTGCCGCTTTTCCCTCGGAACCTCCCCCGCGTCCCTGTCGGAGAGGGACAGGGCCTGTCCTTTGGCAACGCGCCGCTCGTCTCGCCCGTGCGAATGTTGCTCACAGCTTTGCTGCTCGGAGCCAGCGGAACGCTCGTTGCCGGCTGGGTGGTCACCGTCGGATGATGGCGAAGAACGCCACACACATACTCCCGTTCCCTTGGTGTTAGGTGACTGAACGGAAGGCCGAACCGAACTCGCTTGCGAGAGCGGCATTGTCGTCCATGTTGACAGATCCGACGAAACGATCGCGCCACCGCGGTGCTTTAACCCACCGCGGTTACCAGTCTCGATCTCCTAAATGCTACCGATACCGACTATTCACACTTGACGTCACTCCCTACGTCACCTCCGTTTTCTGAGGCCCAGAAATGAGAATGGAGATAGTTCAGTTTCGGTTTCTTCAGTTCTTTTGTAGGCACAGAAATACGCTTCACAAATGTCTGCGAAAAATTGGGCAGCATGCTATGTTCCCAAAAGCCTAAAAACACCATTTAAAAAAGTCAATTAAAATAGTCTTCATTGTCCCTTTAAGCTTCGCCTTTAAGAGTGAAATGCGAGACCTAAACATAGAAACTTCCGCCCGTTACCAAGCCGTGCAAGCCTGACTGCAGGGCCTAAAATAGAGAAAAAAGAGTGTCTGCGTGGCCTAGACGCTAGAGTGTCTGGCTCCGAACCGAAGGCTCATGGGTTCGAATCCCGCCTTTTGGTAGGGACGCGTGGTCTGGACACCTGGTGTGGATACGTGGTCTGGGCAGCTGTAATCCTCTGAAATTGTTTGAAGTTAGAAATCTCTCCTCTTCAGTTTACTTTAAGCTAAACGTTCAGCTAAATGTTTTTCTTCACAGAGGTGAACTCCTACCATCTGTGTGGTGAAACGTTTTTTGTTACTCACTTTTTGTTCGTGAGAATTTAAGGAATTAACCGGCGAAAAAAATGAATCGCGATTAAAGCATTACTCGATCGATAATTTGCTAGGTTATATGATTGATTGCCCAGTCGTAGTTTAGATTGTTTGGGGTAGAGCGTGAAAAGTCGTCGGCTGCGGGGATCGCAAAATCAATTTGGCGGGCCGCGTAAAGCTATGAGACGACCGCTGTTTCGAAGAGTCCGATAATGTAAAAAGACAACAAATAATTGCAAGTGTTTTGAAGCAAGAGGGGAGCACTTTCACTTTTCTATACTCCCTCATTTGAAATAAATGATATGTCATTGTGAACTACGTCCACAGTGCTTGTTCGCGAGCCGGCATGTTCTTTGGAAGTCGTAAATTATCGGGATTCGTAGGACGCGTGCGGTTATAACTAAGGCAGCTTAATGCAGTCAGTCTATCTTTTTTTTTATACGACTTCGATCTACAAGCAAAATACCGCCCTGGAGACACGTTAATAGTTCTTTCTTTTCAAATTCAAGCTCGGAGACTGGTTCGTACACACACCCGGAGTGCCGCTCGCTTCAAGCTTAGGCAAACAATAAAAAAATAACAATGTTTTCCGTCTAGGGTTCTACCCAAAAGGAAGAAGAACAACACAAGAAATAGGTGTGTCTAAACCCCTCCCTCCCTCCTCCCGCCCCGCCCCCCACACACACATAGAAACACTTCTGGGCTGAAGGGCAGTCTATTGAAGGTGCACAAATGGGACCGGACATTTCATCGAACGCCGTTTCGTCGACAGCCGTTTCATCGAAGCCGTTTCATCGCATTCCGTTTCATCGAACGCCGTTTCATCGAACACCGTTTCATCGAAGCCGTTTCATCGAACGCCGTTTCATCGAACGCCGTTTTATCGAATGCCGTTTTATCGAACGCCGTTTTATCGAACGCCGTTTTATCGAACGCCAGGGTGGCATTCACGCTTCCTGAAGCAGGTCGGAGGTGCCCTTCCTGGGTTCTGGAAGTTTTTGACTTGCATCGCCGCACAACATCAACTGACGGAAGACAAGCTGGAGGCGATTCTGAGTTCCCAACAGCCTCCTCGCCAGAAGAATTCCATAGCGGCAAGAAATGAGAAGGTCCGCCTTTTTTATGAGAACCGACGGAGCACGGCTGCGGGGGACTTTTTGAAAGCAATTGCTCATCATTTGAAACGGTGAACAATGTTTCGTTGTAGTTTCGTAAATAGCACCTCAGGTTTAGCTACTGCAAGCTTCGGGAAATAAAAAAGTATCAATAGAAAGACGTGAGAGACTAGGAGGCTTACTTGGCTCAAGTTGTTGCGCCTGCGCAAAACCTAGGTCGCCTTCTGGCCTCCATGAGTTGGATGCGCTCTTACCGGGAGTGCGACTTTTTATTTTTATTTTTTGTTACAATACCCTCAAGGCCCATCGGATAATACAGAGGGGGTGAACAGATAAGCAAAATATGCAAAACAAACATAAAACTCGGTACAAATATCCTCATGGGTTACTTGCATCAAAATAAATTGTAGCAGCTACAAGTTCGGACATTTAAAAACCTCACGATTAAATGTTTGAATGACAGGAAAATACACTCGATCCGTGCATAAAAGAGCATCTTTCACACTTTTTATATAAAAGACATTCGATGAAACGGCCATCAGCGATTCGATGGAACGGCGATCGATGAAACGGCCTTCGATGAAACGTCAATTTTTTCGATGAAACGGCGTTCGACGAAACGGCGTTCGATGAAATGTCCGGGAACTGTGCACAAATGCGGGGCGGCTATGATATAGGAGAACAGGAAGAGAGCCTTCTTTTTGCGTGACATTAACTACCTCTGGATTAACTGAGATGTTAACTCCCTAAATTTTGAAATTTTCTGCTAAATTTAGCGGAAGATTGACTACATTACAGGTGACATATCGAAATAAAAACCTGTGATTAGCAGCTTAATAATGCTATTGCACTAGGAAAAAAAGTAATAAAGCTATCGGATTTAAAAAAAGTTAAACCCTTAATTGTTTGTATTGAAGGTGTTTATTCTCTTTTTGAAACGTGTCACCTATTTGTGCTGGGCGTGGCAAGGCCATTGCAACTCAGCATGTCATGTGGGGCTCATCGCAAGCTATAGGTCGGAAACAAATAAAATAAAAGATTTAAATAGGATTCTTAACCCTTTATGGCCCCCCTCCCCCCGCCTACCCTCTACCCCGTAAAAAAATCCTGGGTTCGTCAATGGCTACGCTGATTCTCGACGAATGGACCGATCTCACAAAGCAAACTGCGAAGACGCGCGCATTTCGAAAGTGGTGCCGCCGCCATCCTACTTGTAGTCATCGCTTATTTGTTTCCCGGATGCATAGGGCTGTGGTGTGCGTACTTCATCGTTTATCATGGTTACGGACGGTCAGCTATCAGCTTGGCATTTCCTGCACGTGTGTGCTTTAGAATCTCATGCTGTTTGTGGTGCTCAAGTTTGTCGGAAACCTAGAAAAGCAGTTCCAGTCATCTTATCGTTTGAGAATTGCTTTGTCGTCTGCTTCGTCGTCGTCGGCTTCTTTGTCTTTGTGTACGCTTGAAGCAAGGGGGGCCGCGGGAAAGACAACGTGGTCAGTAGTCTAGCACACTGGACGTCTCAATTAACTTGGAAACAAGTGAGCATCATGTTGAATGACAAAGAGCACGAACGTTCGAGGGATCATCGACTCGGTGCAGCACCGCGGAACAGCATCAGATGTGTCGGTGGAAAACTGAGCTTGGTAGTGCTCAGGCTTGTGCTTAACGTTGAAACATCAATTAAGAGGAGCAAAATAAAACTCCCTGGGCAGTAGCGATAGATTACTATAAGTCATTTCATTCTGGTTGACAGCCTGTGCGATAGGGTACAGATGAACTGCGGGGAGAAGCATGCGCACAAAGAAGAAACGATCTACAGGAAGACCATGCTTGACGCGCAGTAACAAATCGCCTCTCTCAAAGCAAACCAACAATGCCAGATACCTAGTAACGTTGGGTGGAGATGAGTTTTCGCGTACAGTTTCTTTTTTTTTTTACGCAATCCCAGAACACTAACAGTCGACCGACAGTAGAAGCTTCTTTCTGCAGTCTTTATTGGTTTTAATATAGAATATATCAGTAACGGCAGCCTAATAGCCCACCATAAGGTGGGTGAGGTTATCCTTCTACTGTTTTGGTCGTAAGTGTTGCGCTTAGAAATCGCATTAGCGGTGTATTTACGTTTCGTGTGAAAACAAATATAAAGGCTGCTTTTGAAACAGTCGTTTTACTTGGAGGGATGCATATAGGAAATACCTGATATTTTTTTTTAATTTATGGTCATTATCTTTTAAAGGACAGTTGTGCTTGAAACATGTCTTCACGTTCACAGTTATAACGAGCAAATTATACAGATCAAAAAGTGTATTCAAAACGGCCGTCACAAACCAGTGCGGAGGTCCCGATTGATACAGACCAAGAGATAGACCGCTTACGAAGCGAGTTTTTGGGAACGTAAACACCCTTTGGCACGCACTACCGTGTCCTGTGCTCTGTAATCTTACACTCTTTAGATACGTGCAATGAGATGGATATAAATCATGAAGGAAATTGCAAAACAAATAAAAAATCACTTTTTTCTTACCGTTCTGGGGCCCTAATCTGGACACTTGGCGAGAAAGTTGGCGAGAAATCTGGCGGCCGTAATGGCCAAGGCCGCACTTGACCTTGGCGCCGGCCAATCATAGCCGCCGAATTTCTCGTCGACTTTTTCATCTAGTGTCCAGATTAGGGCCCTGCCCGGCTCTGTTTACCATCCCTCTCCTATATTTTAGTGTTTGAAAGTACTTTAAGAACATTACTTTAAAATGTTTAGGAAACTTGTAGTTTACTTGAATATTCTCTGACTCTGTACTTGTACCTTGCTTGAAGTATTTGGTTTTCTGGTACTTTCCTAAAAAATTACAACTCTCAACTTGAAAGTACATTCCCCAAATATTGTATAGGTGAAATTAAGCTCTTTCAAGAGTATTTACTGCCACCTGTAACAAGAAACGGTGTCGAAATAAAACACGCAATGTCTTTCCACATGTTATCCGGTTATTTTTCCGAGTGAATTCATGGGGGCTGGAAGATCGATAAAAATAAGTGCCTTATAAGTAGGGCTCCGTGAGTTCGGAGTTTATTTTTCGTGAAATTCGGAGGGTGTTTTCCGGAGTTTATTTTTTAGTGAAAATTTGGTGTTTATCGGAGTTTCTTTTTCGTAAAACCCCAATTCTCTTAAATTCGGAGATTAGTTTTGCAGTGTTTCCTATTAAAACAATAATAAATAATAACCAGATGCAAACTTATGCCAGATAAAAAATAAAACGAGCTTGTATCAATTAAGATTTCTTCAGTTGAATTCGGCGTTGGTATCGTTGGCAATACCAAATTGTCCCACGACAAAAGTCGCACACATGTGTGGCTTCGATAAACGTCCATACCTTAAAATAAATAAACTGCCGGATGTAGCCGCAAGGAAGCTCTAGTCACCCCATCAATCTATCCCTCGGCCGCGCGAGGTGGAGTGGTTAAGGATGTAATAGAGAAGTTTGAACTGCCTCTCTTCCCTATTTTATACAATCTCTATGGTCCATAGCTTTCACTGTTACCCCCAGAAACATTCCCTCTCCTTTCTCTAAATCCCAAATCCCGTGGCCCAAACTGAAAACCAAAAAGTGACTTCTGTCGTGACACGAATGGCACGATTAACTGTTTCCCTGAACTAACCTTGACGAGAGAAGCCGTAAGACCCCTTTTGACAACGGTCCGAGGCTTGAAAGATAATTATGGTGTCATTTTCTCAGGACCATTTATCCTGCGCTTCTCAAATTGCAAAAAAAAAAAAAATACTTTTTCTTTTTTTTGTGTGTGTGTGTGGGGGGGGGGGGGAGGGGGGGTAGCATGGGAACATAACAAGTTGGAGTTTATCGGATAAATTTGAATTGACTAACATTTTACCGGCGGGTGTTTTTCGGAGTTTTTCGGATTTATCCGAAAACACGGAGCCCTACTTATACGTTGATTGTGTTAGATAGTTCGCCAGCCTCCAGAAAGATTTGAAATACTACTTTTAGGCCTGTTGACTTTATCTGAAATTGGCCGCCATTTCTGAAAATACCTGATGCACCCGAGATCATCTCTAGGGCATTTAATTCCGGCTCAAGGGTGAATCACTGTATAGGAAAATAAAATAGTATAATAAAATATTGCATTGAAAATACTCCCACCTCACTCCTAATGTACATTGTATTCACGATACACTGCTTTAAATACATTGCCGCCGATGTACCTACTACATTACTTGAAGTACGTAACCTTCTATTTACATTTTCGTTTACTTCAAATTCTTTTAGGTGTGCTCCACCCAAAACTGCATTCTTCTCGGAAGCTGCTTTTTTTCGGAAGACAAAATTCTATTCTTTTTGCCTAGTGCATTTATTGTAGCACCCTATAACACAAAAGGTGAAGCCACCCTTTGAAAACCGCGAGTAAAAGCCCGATGAAATGTCTGGCGCTAACCCGAAACGTTCTCGGTGCCGGGAGTACAAAATGCATTGATACGACCGATAAACTGGGGGGAACTACAAGTACGAAAATGCAGCGCCTGCAGCGGTTTCATCGCGAAACTCCATGTGAGATCGGTTTATTGCGTTGGAATTTTGGTCAACGGTTCCAACAGGAATCCAACCTCATAACGGTCCGCAAACTTTTGTGTCTGGAGAGCCAGTCCTTCCTCCGGGTGTCAGCGGTTTCGTGCCGCTGGGCCCCAGTTTTATGTTGTCGCGTAAGGTGATTGAAAACGTGCTAGAAGACTCTATATCTTACTTAAGATTAAAATCGGGCGTAGCGAGCGAATGAACGGAGGAAAAGAGCACAGCGGGAACTGCGCCGCTGCGTCACGAAAGCAGTCTAGTCCATTCCAAACCGAAGACGGCTGCAGACACCCGGGCAATAAATGCTAACCTATTTAAACATATTCCATATATTGTCTCACTACTGATATTGTGCTGGCCTGCCAGGGCCACGAGGGTTTCATCTTACTTCTCAAGGTCACCTCGACTCAACAAGCGATGGCTCCTCAAAGGCTGCGCAATTGAATTTCCACGGAGGGTTATTTCTGTAGGCGCTGTTCTTCACGGTGCTTTGCTGATATGCGCCTGAACAATGACGGCAGTGGCCAGTGTTCCCAAGCAAAGAGGGTCGTTGATATGAGTAAATGTTTTGTGAGAGAAAGAGAATGACTGCACGCTGCAGGCTCAGTTGAATGTTTATTAAGAAGAGGAGCGTAAAAAACCCAGAGAAAAGCTCGACGGTCGTCGGTCGATGCTTCTCTACCCATCGAAGAGGTTACCTTACCGCTCCCGAGGAAATTTTCTCACCTTCCGAAAACGAACTCTAATGTAACCCGTCAGCAAACAGCTCTTTGACAACGGCACAATTAATAATGGTGATGGGAATTGTCAAACATTTTAAGTAAGACAATGCCGTGGGCCTAGCCGAGTCCGGTAGACGTTCGCTTTACCCAACTTTGGCTGCCGGACAGTTTCGAAAAGCGTTTCCTCGATGAACAAGGAAAAATTGTACAGTTTATAAAGACAATATTGCTCATTTTAGGAGGGTGTGATGTTATAGGTTCAGGTCAAACCACCGAAGGAGGAATTCAGTCACGCCGTGAGTTTTGATCAAGATATATATATTTGAAAAAAGTAAAATAAGAAACGTTCTAGTTATACACAAATGTTGAAGTCCGAAGCTGTCTCACTTTTAGTCCGTCCTTGTGTGGCTGAGTGCCTTAGTGCTGTCTGGTTTCCAGCAGAGCTTGATTGCTGGCTCTTTGGTGATGGTCTGGGATGTTCGGCTCCGGGACACCGCCGAAGTCGTTCCCAGTGATGTTCCTTAGGTGTTCCTCGATGCTGGTCTGGGATGCTCTGCTCCGGGACACCGCCGAAGTCGTTGATCATTCCCACCATCCGGGACACCGCCGAAGTCGTTGATCGTTCCCACCAGCGGCTAATTCGGGTCGCTGCCGAATGCCTCGTTAATGCCGGATGTGGACGATTTGGTTGCACACCGCCAAGCTGATGTTTCACTCGACAGGAGCACCCTCGGGACGTCGCCGGGTGTGCTCCCACCTGGACGGGTTACGGCCGAAAACGAACCCATCTTCTTTTACTTTTCCGCCCAATTCTCCTCGGAGGTGCTTCCTCGATATTTTCCTCTTCTGCTCCATTTCTCTTTTGTAGCACGACAATTAGCCCCTCCTCCAGAATTTAGTTGTACTGAATTTCCACACCACGTTGAGGCATCATCCCTTTTTTTTTACGTCCCTGTGTTGGTTCACCAGTTTGCGAATCACTTTCACACCCTGAACGTTTTATATCTGGCCCGCTCCCAGTTCACAATTTCAGGTAAACCTGCACATCAACTACATTTCAACTGCCAAAACTAAAACACTTCTATCCGTTACTGAATCATCGTATACTTCCATCATGCGTATAAATAGTATCATATCTAATAAAAAGGTTTTTTTTCTGCGCTACTTCTTTGTGTCGTTTAAACTCTGCTCAAGTAGTCCGCCCCAATATTGTCTTTGCCTTTTATATACTTTATCCTAAATGTAACCTCTTTTAGAGATAACCTCCACCTCATTACCCTCGCGTTGTTGAGATTCGTCTTACTCAAATAATCTAGCGGTTGATGGTCCGTCTCAAATACGAATTCCTTTCCGTACAGGTAAATAGCATATTTACCAATTTCCCACTCTAGTGCGTGGCATTCACGTTCTATAGCCGCGAAGTTATTTTCGCTCGCGCTAAGTTTTCTACTGTCATATAACACTGGATGCAGCATGCCCTCGTGCTCTTGCAACAGCACTGCTCCTAAAGCTTCGTCTGGTGCATCCGTACGCAGGACGAATTGCTATGACACATCGGGCGCTAACAAAATAGGTGGTTCTGCCAGCCTTCGTTTAAGCTCTTTGAAGCTTGTGTCATGTTCAATGCACCGTTGTACTGTGTTACTTTATTCCTTCCTTGTGAGGTTAGTAATTGGGGCTGCTATCTCTGCATAACGAAGTATGCACTCTCTATAATCTCCGGTAAGACCTAGAAAGGCTCGCACCTGTGTTTTTTTGTCATTGGCGCCGATGCTTGTTGTTTCTTTTCTATTGTTTCCCTCTTCGATGCGATTTGGCCCATACCAAGCTTGTGACCTAAAAATGTTATAGCGTCAAACCCAACCTCGCATTTGTTTGGCTTAACCGTGAGATGATTCCTCTTGAGAGATTAAAAAAATTGCCGTAATGTTTGGCATTGATCTTCCCACAAGTCGGTGGCCACCAAAATGTCGTCAATGTAGTGATGTACATTGGGCACCCCCTCCAGGACGGGCCTCATCAACTAGGTTAACACTGCAGCAGTCGTCTTCTACCCGAAAGGCATAAACCGGAATTTGTAAAGGCCAGTTCTCGTAGAAAACGCAGTTTTCTCCTTGGCTGATTCTTCCATCGGTATCTGCCAATACCCCTTCGCTAGATACATTTTAGAAAAATATTTTTTTTGCCCGACTCTCGCAAGCACTACGTCCGACCTTGGTATAGGTTCAGCGTCAGCCATTAAGACTGCGCTCAATCTCCGGAAGTCAACACAAAGTCTATTAGAGCCATCATACGTTATACCATTATTTGGGTGCGTTGTAGGCGGACGTGGATCGTTCGATGATGCCTAATCTTAGCATCTCTTCAACTTTTTCTTCCACTTCATCCAGGATGGCAAAAGGCAACGGATACTGCCTTACAAACACCGGCTCTTCTGTCATCAGTCAAATTTTGCATTGTAATGCACTCGTTCTGCCTGGTACGTCAGAGAATATATCTTCGAACTCCCCGATCGCGTCAGCCAGTTCTTTCTTTGGATTTGGACTTCATTTAGAATTGATGATCACATCCTGCGCTTCGTATTGCCTTTTAGACTGGGCGTCGTGGTCTCCCTAAATCTTCAACCTCATCCTGGACTGCCATCACCCTACAACTTTCATTCTTTTTTTCGCGACCTACGTATGTTTGCAGCATGTTTATGTGAAACATGTTTTTTTTTGTCTCCAACCAGCAGTTCGTAGTTTACATCGCCTTTTCGCCTCGCAACTTCGCACGGTCCCTTCCGCTGCATGGTTTGTTTTTTGTGATCATTGGGTAGTAGTATGAGCACTCTGTCCCCTGGCTCGAAGCTTCGAGCCTGGCTCTTCCGGTCGTAGAACCTTTTCTGGTTTGCTTGCGCCTCTGCCATGACCTCATGCGCCACTTCCCATGTTTTATTCAGTTTGTCCTTGAGTTCGATCACGTGTCCGTATGATGTTTTTAACTCCTGGTTTAAGCTTTTATTGGACCACACCTCCTTAAGAACGGTCAAAGGACCTCTCACATTTCGCCCTTACAACATCTCAAATGGTGCGAATCCTAGCGACGCTTGTGGTACTCCTCTCTAGGCAAAGAAGAGTGCTGGGATATACCTATCTCAGTCTGTGGGTCGTTCTTGGCTCATTCTCTTCATTATTTGCTTAATGGTAACGTTAAACCTCTCTACGAGCAAATTACACATTGGGTGATATGGCGTACTTAACAACTGCCGAAAGCATAATAG
>JABSTQ010006056.1:0-40240 GCA_013358835.2 Ixodes persulcatus | reverse complement strand
ATGAGAAGAGCTGACTTTTTTTCTTTTAAGCGACCACGTCTACTGCCCAGAAGAAAACAAAAAAAGGAAAATCTCTTCTGCGGAGGGAGATCGTTTGAGCCCTGCATATCCGCTGATAGCCACAGTAAACGGGCGGATGCGGATAAAAATTAGACACATTTTGGCGGATTGCGGATTGTGTGCTGATGTCAGGGGCTGCGGATGCGGATATCCTCGGATCCAAATCTAAATTTTTGCCTGGTGGCATTCAGTTCGTCGACTGACGTTTCATCTACAGATCGTTTCGTCGACATGCGAAGGTTGATAGAAAGGCTTCTCGTGTTCGTCTCATCGGAAAACCTGACACGTTTCGTCGCACACATCCTTGCTATTTTCGTAACAAACGTTTTGCGTCTCGCCTGGTTACAGGGGGGAGGGGGTATGGTTTGGTTAAGCTCGCCTTAGTAATCGCAGGCTAGCTTTTAGCGGCTTAGTGAAGAAATGCGTTGTCAACAAAACGTCGCAGAGGCATGAGCCCACAAAACGTACAGCATCGACGAACCGTGTGTCCATGAAATGCATGTCAATGAAAAGTTTTCCACGAAACGTTTCAGTTAGTGCGTTGCCTCTCGTCAAAAATGCTATCTATAAAAAAAGTAAAGATTGCAGGGCATCAATCGTCCCGAGAAAGCTAGTACATTGGCAGGGAAAGAGTGGAAACTTTCTCCGGGCGAAGAAAACCTCAAACGTACAAGTCACAACAAAGTAGAAGAAACGTCTCCCTCTCCGCAAAGGGTAGTGTGGTCATGATTCCAAAAACAAAGGAAGTGCCTCGACATCCTTTCTGTGCACTTCTTCTGGGCAAAGGTCGCGGACTCCTAGGACGATCACATAACTGAGATAATTTCTCCTTCGATGCGTAGTGTCTCGGGAAGGCTGATTGCTTTTAATATAAATACAATGAAACTGATATTGATAAAATGACATCTCCTTTGAGTGGTGACCCGAAGATTTTTTTTACAAAGATAAGCAAACAACTTAAAAAGTGCTTTTTGTATTTTCATTTTTTTTCATTCTCGCTTGATGTTATGATATACAATGAACGCCTGGATTGTGAGTCGGATCTGGTTCCACATTTTGCGGATGTGGTTTGGATACCGATACAAAGTATGCGGATCGGATATGGATACAATAATGTAAAAAGTTTACATGCGGTTCGGATACAGATACAAAGTCTTCGGATGCAGATAATCAAACTTATCAGCGCAGGGTTCTAGAGATGCTGAGCCGGTAAACGAAGAAGTGGCCACTAAATTGCTGCAGTGAGCGTCCCTTATGACGTACAGATGCCCCTTCGAGAGTAAACTACTTTTCTAAATGTGGCGTGCTTGTTCGTAGTCAAATTCATTAAAACTTCAATATAGAATATCCTGCTATATTGTAGTGGGAGACGGTTTTTTGCGGTTCTATGTAATCTGGTTTGACTGTACTATGTTGCCCAAAGGTAGGGGAAAGCAAGATTTTTTTACAAAGATAAGCAAACAACTTAAAAAGTGCTTTTTGTATTTTCATTTTTTTTTATTCTCGCTTGATGTTATGATATACAATGAATGCCTGGATTGTGAGTCGGATCTGGTTCCACATTTTGCGGATGTGGTTTGGATACCAATACAAAGTATGCGGATCGGATATGGATACAATAATGTAAAAAGTTTACATGCGGTTCGGATACAGATACAAAGTCTTCGGATGCAGATAATCAAACTTATCCGCGCAGGGTTCTAGAGATGCTGAGCCGGTAAACGAAGAAGTGGCCACTAAATTGCTGCAGTGAGCGTCCCTTATGACGTACAGATGCCCCTTCGAGAGTTGTTGTGATCCGCCCGTGGCTGGCGGATGCCTGACTGTTGTAATCCGCCAGTGGCTGGCGGACGCCTGCCAACGGGTCGGTTGCAGAGCTCGCAGAACCCAACGAGACTGGTAGCGGGGCAGCAAAGAACAAAGTTTATTGCGTGGCTTGGGTTTTTATAACCAGCGAAAGGAAAGAAGAGAACGAAAGGAAAGCTGATAACAGAGGCTGCCGTGACGCTTGGTGATAGCGACGACCAGAGTGGAGGCGGGCACACGTGGCGCTGACGAAGCCTTTTTTAGCAGTTCGCAGCATCCCCCTTTTCTTGGAATCCATATCTTACTACGGGCCTCCTGACACGTGTTGACCGCCGCAGCAGAGGACCCTCGATGTCGCTGGCAGTGGGAGCCTGCGTTCTCTCCAGCTCCGCATCTGAGTGGTCCGCAGGCATTCCAGGGCCAGCAGGGGGAGTTGAAGCCGCAATTGGTGCATCGGTGCTTCTTCTGCGAAGCTGATCCATGTGACGGTGAACAACCCCGTTGTCTGTCTCTACTTTCACGACACGCGAGCCCGCGGTTTCCTTGACCTTGCCCGGCGTCCATTTCTCGCCGCTTCTATAGTTGCGGATGTATACCGGATCTCCTGGGGCAAAGCTCCAGCCGGCGTCTTCCCGTGACTTTACCTGGTCGACTGTCTTGCACCTGGGCGGGAAGCACATATCTAGTCTCGTGCGCAATCTGTACCCGAGCAACATTTCGGATGGCGAGCGCCCTGAAGGTAGCGGCGTGCTTCTATAGCTGCACAATATTCTTGCCAGGGCCTTCGTTATATCCCCTTCTGAGCACCTTTTTAGTCCATCTTTAATGGTTCGTACAGCGCGTTCAGCTAAACCATTGCTTTGTGGGTGATACGGCGGTGTTCGAATGTGTGTCACGCCGTTCCGCTCCATAAATTGGGCAAATTCCCAACCGGTAAAGGGCGTCCCATTGTCAGAGACGACTGTGCGGGGTAAACCAAACTGACTGAAAATCGTCCTGAGGGCCCTGACTGTGGCGCAGGAAGTGGCATTGGATAGAGGTATGGCCTCAATCCACTTGCTATGCGAGTCTACGATGACCAGGATCATCTTGTTTTGAATCGGTCCCGCAAAATCAATGTGCAACCGCGACCATCTTTCCTGCGTCTCTGGCCAGCTAACAGGTGCGTGGGCAGGCGGCATTGGGAGCGCTTGAACGCAGCTTTGACACCCAGCAGCTACCCGTTTAATATCTGTGTCGAGACTGGGCCACCAGAAAGTAGACCGCGCAACGGTCTTCATGGAAGAAGCCCCTTGGTGTGCTGCGTGCAATAACTTCAAAAATCTTTCTCTGGCTGCTACCGGAATCACAGCACGGTGGCCCCAGTAGAGGAGGTTCTGATTAACAGACAGCTCGTGTCGCCTTTTCGAGTATTCCGCCATCTCCCTCCCTTCCACAACCAAGTGCCTCGGCCAACCCTCCAAGACATACCTACAGACGTTGGAGAGCACTGCGTCTGCTTGCGTGAGCGCTTGCAGCTCCTTTTGGGGCACGGCAGGCTGGTTCCAGGCGTCCAAGGCTAACACGTGCTCCGCCTCGTCCTCAGAATCCTCGGGCACCTGCTGAGAGGGTAGCGGTAGGCGGCTTAAGGCATCCGCGACGAACATGTGCTTGCCAGGCTTGTACTGTAACTTATACTTGTATGCGCCCAGCAAAATGGCCCATCTCTGTATTCGAGCAGCTGCCATGACGGACGTTTGCCTGTCATGCTTTAGGAGACCCAACAAGGGCTGATGATCTGTAATGAGCGTGAACTCCCGCCCGAGTAGATAGTCTCGAAAACGCTGTACACCGAAAACTAAAGCCAAGGCCTCCCGTTCAATGTGAGAATAATTTCTTTCAGCGGCGTTTAACGACCGCGAGCGAAATCCGATCGGACGATGTTCACCATCTATGCGATGGGAAAGCGTGGCCCCAACACCATAGGGCGATGCATCGCATTCTAAAAATAGCTCTTGTTTCGGGTCGAAGTGCGTGAGCACCGGGGCCGTGGACAGCGCCTCCTTCGCTAAGTAAAATGCATGTTCTTCCTTAGAACTCCACACCCACTTAGCACCCTTTTCGAGCAACCGGTACAGGGGGGCTAGCAACGTAGCCATGTCAGGCAAAAACTTGTTGTAGAACGTTACCATGCCCAGAAACGAGCGCAGCTCGCTCACATTTTGGGGGGCGGGGGCTAATTTGATGGCATCAACAGCTTTTTCAGTCGGATGCAGTCCGTCCGCATCAATACGGTGACCGAGATAAGTGACAGACGTCTCATGAAATCGACACTTGTCAGCACGCAGCTTGATGCCATGCTCACGAAAGCGCTGAAGAACCGCCCTGAGGTGATTGCTTTCGCCATTGTGGTTTTCAGCAATCAGAACGTCATCGAGGTATGCTTGTACCCCGGGCAAGCCTTGCAGAACAGTTTCGATACGCCTCTGGAATATGGCCGGTGCAGAAGCAATTCCAAAAGGCAAGCGATTGAAACAAAACAACCCTTTGTGGGTGTTGATCACGGTCAACTGGCGGGATTCTTCGTCTAGCTCAATCTGATTGTAGGCATCCCTCAAGTCCAATATGCTGAATCGCTGCCCTCCTCCCAACTGAGCAAAAATATCATCTATAACTGGCAGAGGATACTGTTCCATTTCACACACTAAGTTCAGCGTAACCTTAAAGTCTCCACATATGCGGACTCGCCCATCTTTCTTAAGAACTGGCACAATAGGTGTGGCCCATTCTGCGTGAGTGACCGGTGATATTATGCCAGCTGCCACAAGCCTGTCTAATTCCTTTGAAACTTTATCGCGTAGAGCGTAAGGTACTTTCCTTGCCTTGCAGAACTTCGGCTGTGCTTGTGGCTTGACCTGCAGGTGCACTGGTGGACCTGTCATGGTTCCCAGGGCTTCCGTGAATAAGTCTGCGTAGTCCTCCAGAACGGCAGTCTGCACAGCAGGGGTCGAGCTGTGGTCCTGTGGCGAACGAAGAACATGTAGCACAGCTGCTTCTTTGGTTTCGAGTTTCTGCAACAAATCCCGGCCGCAAAGTAGGGGTCCTTCGCAATCCAAGACGACGAGGTGGCAATCCACAGCTGCAGTCTTGTAGCGCACCCGCATAGGCAACACTCCGAGTACCGGCAGTCTCCCCAGATAGCAAGACAATTTAATCTTCGGTTTCTGCAACTCTGGCCATTGATTCCTGTGCGCTTCGTAGGTTGTCCTAGGAATGACACACACTGGCGATCCGGTATCAACATCCATTAACAGCTTGATTCCATTCCAGGTGAAAGTTTCTCTAATTGGTGGCACCAACAGTTCGTTTGTCGTCACTGACCATAGCTGGGCTGCATTAGCTTCGCTATCGCTGTCTGCCTGCGCTGTGACGTTCACCGATTGTTTTTTTTCTTGTCGGCACATTCGAGCCAAGTGACCTTGTGTGCCACAACTGTAACAGCGTCGATGACGCATTGAGCACGCGGCGCTATCATGACCACTGTTTCCACAACGCTCGCACTGCTTGTCACTCGCGTTCCGCTTCGCGCGCCAACGCCGCGGCACCTTTAATGCTAGCAAGTCAGTGGAGCCGGCTTCGGTGCTTATCTTCTGCGAATCAAGCTCTGCATGCTCGGCTGCTATCGCAAGTGCTGTCGCTTCTGCCAAGGTAAGATCCTTTTTTGCTAGCAATTGTTTTTGCAAGTTCTTCGAGCGGACGCCACATACGATGCGGTCTCTCAACATCCTGTCAAGCATTGTTGCAAAGTTGCAGTTCTGAGCGATTCGTCGTATTTCGACAATGAAATCTTGTACTGGCTCCCCTTCGTGCTGTTGCCGGTGAAAGAACTTGAAGCTTTCGGAAATCTCGTTCGGCGTCGGGTCGTAGTACTTGTTTAACTCGTTTACTACTGACTGATAGCTCAAGGAGTTTGGCTTCTGTGGGGCGACTTGTCCGCAAAGAATATCAATGGTTCTTGTCTCTAGCGCGGCGACTAGCAAGGCTCTTTTCTTGGCATCGTCAGTTACTTGGTTAGCTTCGAAATAGGCTTCAACTTTGACGAGGTAAGATTGCCACTTATCTTTCACATCGTCGAACACTGGCAGGTGGTGGCCCATGGCTGTAGGAAGGTCCGAGGTCTGGATCCTCGTCGCCACTGTTGTAATCCGCCCGTGGCTGGCGGATGCCTGACTGTTGTAATCCGCCAGTGGCTGGCGGACGCCTGCCAACGGGTCGGTTGCAGAGCTCGCAGAACCCAACGAGACTGGTAGCGGGGCAGCAAAGAACAAAGTTTATTGCGTGGCTTGGGTTTTTATAACCAGCGAAAGGAAAGAAGAGAACGAAAGGAAAGCTGATAACAGAGGCTGCCGTGACGCTTGGTGATAGCGACGACCAGAGTGGAGGCGGGCACACGTGGCGCTGACGAAGCCTTTTTTAGCAGTTCGCAGCAAGAGTAAACTACTTTTCTAAATGTGGCGTGCTTGTTCGTAGTCAAATTCATTAAAACTTCTATATAGAATATCCTGCTATATTGTAGTGGGAGACGGTTTTTTGCGGTTCGATGTAATCTGGTTTGACTGTACTATGTTGCCCAAAGGTAGGGGAAAGCAGATTCAATGCGGGAGGGCAGCCGAGTGATAATTTGACTGATTATCAGGCTGGACATGACAGAACTTCCTTGTTTACTGTTGTAGGTGTGATTTTATTATTTCAAGCTTTTTTTTTTTTGTGAATAACTGCTCGTGTATTTTTTCTATGCACTGTAGGTTTTATCACGCAATACCAACTTGCCCAAGCCATCATCTTCCCCATCCAGATGTGCTGGCAAAAACGGCATGGAAGAAAAAAGCCATGGACAGCCTGTGTGCAAGGGAATGTGTGCGAGTGGTGCGTGTTGGGAAAAAATAAAATAGTAAGTTTCATTCTCTTTGTCTTTGTAGTTTTGATTCATGGCAGAATGAACACCTAAACCTTCGAACAATTGGTGTTCTTTTTGCTAAATTTGCTAGCTGTTGTCTTCAGCAGTCCTTTCTGCATCTAAATTATACCGTGCATGCATGACCAGGTCACCCCACAAGACACTAGATCGGCCAGGTCACATCAGAACACACTTGACAGGGTCACGCCAAGACACCAGAACACGCCAAGGAACCAGAACACACCAGAGCACGCCAAGGAACCAGAACACACCAGAGCACGCCAAACCACCAGAACACACCAGAGCACGCCAAACCACCAGAACACGCCAAGACCCGTGTCTGAATTTCCGCTCTGGTGTAAACGTCAGAAACACACCAGACCCGGGCTGGTGGATTTTTCAATAGGGGGTGTACTGTGCCGCAAGCATTTCTACACCCTCAACGTGATGGTGGTAAGTACGCTCGTATTATATACTCAAAATCAGTTCCACGTGTGTAAAAAAAATACAACGTAACGCCGGTACGTTGTGGATATGCCATTTTGTAAATGAGAAATGCGGGCTCGTGTGCTCCGCCAGGGGCGGACGCAGGTATTTCTAGTGGGGGGCTTAGGTTTTTGGTCAGCGTCTCATTTGTTTAATGCCACCCCTCCCCCTCCCCCCCCCCTCCCCCCGTTTCCACGCCCTAAATTTTTACATTTGCAGAATTCAAGCATTCAAGACATCCTGACCACCCCCTTTGAATCCGCCCCTGTGCTCCGACTGCACGAGCGTGTGCTCTAGCCACTAGGTAGTATGTCGTGACTTTTAAAATGCACATCCTTCCGCCCGCCACATTGTTTTTGTTTTTAAGAATATTATTTCTTGTCGCCATATCTTGCGTCTATGAAGGTGTGTTGCAATCATCTCAATAATGTCAAAAGAACTTGGAAGGTTCTGGAATTGTTACTGCTTTATGAACCATGAGTGGAACATTCAGGTAAATTCATGTCGGTACCTCTCTCACACTTCCAGATGCGTGACGCCGAATGCCGGGTAAGATGCATGGAGACATGGTGCCCAGGGTCGGTGCACGACTCCTTTGTGTAATGCTTCTCTGGGCTCTGCGGCATTATCAAGCAAGGGCGGCTGGTAGACGACGACAGGCTCCTCCTCGGTGAGCATGCTCGATTCATACCTCTTGCATACGGTGGCTTTGTACTGCTTGAAAGCCACAGTACCACAGAAAATGTGGTGTACCGAACATTAACAACTGTGCAGGTCCTGTGTCTATACCTCTGGCACGTCTTTGTAAATACTATCCGAAGGAGCATAGTACCAGGAAAACACAAAGTTGCAATCAGTACTTTTCGCTGCTTTCTTGCCGTCAATTTTAAAGAGAACAGATTATAATAGGTTGCTTCCTCTAAACGTGCAGACGACTAAGGCTTGGAGTCTTGGTTCATCCCCCCTGTTCCTGTGTTCCACGTGACCTCAATTGCTTCCTGCCGGTCTAGTAAGGCACATTCCTCCGTCAGGTCCGTTGTGGAGCGCTGCAGTGGGTTGTTGAAAAACAGGTTCTGGTGTCTGCAAAGGCACCGCACTCTGCATTACCATCCATCAATAGCCACCACCACCATTATAACGGCACGTGCAGTGCTGCGCAGCGCCTGGCTTGTATTGAGCGAGCCAAAACCGGAGTCAGGCTCCGACCCTGAAAAGTCAGAATTGGAGTCTGAGCCGAGTTCGGAGGGGTCAGCGTATGATGGCAAGAGGTTGGCTCCTGCCAACCTTCCGGTCGGCCTCTCGGACAGGGTTTGAGGCAAAGCCTTGTCGCCCGTTTCGAGACCCGCTCCAGCCGTGCCCCTGCGCAGCGCCACACACCCCAGGATTGCAGTCCCACCCATGAGGGACGCCGCCGGCATCAAGGAGTCTTTCGCCACGATGGTGGTCCTGCCAAAAGGGACACCGTCGGAGAGCCCCTACCACCCTCGCCACTGTGATGCCCAGCACGGACGCCACCGGCGACGGGGAGCCGCTCTCCACCACGACTGAGATCCCGACCACAAAAGACCCGTCTGTTCCCTTGCCGTCAGCGAAGCCCTCACCGTGATAGCCGTCAAGTGCACACTTCGCTTCCTGCTCCACAGTCATGGCCGTCCATAAGCTGTGCAGTCTCTTCAGCTCTAACACCATGCGCAGTTCATCACACAGCCACCATGGATAGGGCCGGCTTGAACTTGAGAGAAAAACATATCACTGGACTACCAATTATGGTTTAATGCTTCTTCCTCTTCTCGTGCCTGAGCTATCTGCTTCTTTGTGTTCTTTATTCTGAGAGCTATAGATACAATTTAGTTTGAAAAGACACGCAATCCAGCGAAACGTAAAACATTCCAAACACTATTGCTTTTCTTGTCGAGTTTGATGGAAGGCACGCTGACGCATGCTGCTTTGTTTCCTTCGATGGCCATTGTTTTAAATGTTTTCGCATTTCTCGTGCATACAGACTTTTGTTTTTTTGCAATAATGGTGATGCTGCTTGGCCCAACACTGCATTTAAAGGTGCGGCAATGACCTGCTGTAGTTCCCTTGACAGATGCTGCATGTTTTCTTGTCCTATCATTTACGCACCTGCCAGTTTGACCGATGTGACATTTGCAACGTAATAGGGGAGTGTGATAAAAAAACTCTGTGTCACAAGGGGCATATTGTGTCATGTAAGAAATGTTGCACATTTTCTTCTGGTTGAAGTTGCAATTTACTTTGTCTCTTCTTGTTAGGATACACTGTGTAGTGGGCGAGGAGGTCGTTTGAATTGTGAAAGAGGTCTGGGACATGTATATAAGGCGATGGTTGTTCAATAAATTTCAAGCTGTGTTAGAGACTTCATTGTTCCTTCCGTTTTTTGTTTTTATTGTTCCTGCGTCTCAGGGTTTCTATGAACGTCATTCGCCAGCTCGCCTGCGTTTTATACCTTTCTCCATACAATACGCCTTGTTTGGAGCTCAGCACACAACCGTATTGCGCTGCCTCGCAGCTACTTCGTTTTAATTTAAGGGGTATGCCATGAATGTAAGGCACTACAATTTTTTGCTTAGTTCTTGTCTTCTCTCTTCAATATCTGTGTCAGCTGATTTGTGTTACAGTTTGGTGCAGATGTTTTTAGATGCGCATCCCAGGAAACCAATCGTATACCCAGAATCGCGTAGGCAGAGAAATTGCTTTTCAAAACTTCGCCCGTTATTATGGAGACAATATTTCTTTAAGGCTGATACAAGAGCAACTTAGGAAACATTACGTTTTATATTTTTGGAATGTCCAGATGCAAACAAAAAAAAATCCTTTGCACGACCTTGGTTCATACTTCCAACATTAGTTTATAGTTTTAAATTCCAGTGTGGGGTCGAGGAACATGATGGACCTGTTCACAGGTATTTCATGTGCTGTGCTCAGAGACGGACGGTACTGCCCCCGGATATGTGTTGAGTGCATGGCGGTGATATCGATAGCCTTTTCATTTATGAGCAGAAGGCATGATATGCGTGGGATAATGAGAGAGAAGGTTTGCTGGTTGCCAAACCGACAAAGGTCACCTGGCTTTCCCCTGCAAAGAGCCGAGAAATACTTTAGACCATCTGTAGACCTGTAAAGACATATTTCCTAGTGTTGATTAAACCAGGGATTTTGCCATTTTGGGTATTGTTTCATTTCCCCTGTGGTTTTAAACATCCCGTTATTACCTTCTGTATTTTGACTACATCACTCAGGTGTGCCCCTTGATGTTAGTATTGGGATTTGTGTCAGTTAGGATCGTTCAAGACATTCCAGGTTTCTCTCTCCCCCTTACGTTTTGTCGTGATGCCTATTTAGGCAATTTTAGGAAAATAAAAATTTCAGCTGTGTTTGAGATCTTTCGGTGTATGTGTCCTTTTTACGTAGAGTATCAGGGTTTATGTTATGTTACACAGCCAGTTTATTTCTGAAAGTGCTTTATTTTAGAATTCAAAACCGTTTTCTTGAAAAAGTAAAATGATGTGAAAACATGTGTTGCAATATTTCGATCTCGAAAATAAAACTGAACACACTAGCATGGCACAACGTAAACACTTGGAGATTCTTAAATCAATGTTTAATCAAACATTGATCTCTTATTTTAACACGTTTTGCAGCACACTACCTCTCGGTGGTATTTTTTAACATATATATTAATATACACGAAGGCCTGCCATATTCGGGATAAGACTAAATCCAGCTAGACAATAATATATATACAAAACAGACATGGCGAAGTTTGCTACTGAGGTATTTCAGACAAGATGAAAGAAGTTGCTGGTGCAAGTTATGACTAAACTGTAGGTCTCAAAAAAGGTGAGCGCGGAGGCGAGCTCGTGAAAGGTGAACATAACTTGACTTGAGACAGTGAAGGCAAAGAGAGGCACGTCTCCGAACACACAGCTGTTTTTGGATACGCTGTGCTTTGACCGTCCCTTTTACGTATCTTGTTTCTTCCCTGTCTGAGGTTAAGTCATATCAACCGAATGTTTCTTTTGTTCAACAGAGCGAGCAGGCGTCTTTGTCCAGGTCGTCTGCTTGCTTCCGCACCTTCATTACGCGCCGGGACCGTAAAACGCTGGTAACGGGAGCTCTTTATGTGCAGCCGTCAGCCGCGCGATTCCGGCTTGCTTCGAAATGTTGCTTTAAGGAAGGCGCGTAGCGCGCATCCCGCATTCCTTGTAATATTGAAACAACTTTCTCTCCAATTCACTCTTAAATGTGTTTCAAAAGGACACAAAAAGCGGTTTGTTTTAACAACGCCCAATAGGTTTTTATTGTTTTTCAATAATTTTACCTGTAGTAGAACAGACGCGACGGCCACCGACGCACAGGATTGGTTGCCGCGTCGTAGTAAATCCTACCCCGTAATCCGCGAGTAGGGACGCCTTGGGGACTGCGTAGCTCCTTCCGCTCGCCGGCGGTTGGCTCCGAACGTCGCTCAAACGGGTGACAGGTGTCACGATTGCCATAACCTAGCGGCGTCAAAGTGGGCAGAGCCGTCACGTGAGTGTTGCTAGGATACGTTCCTCCTTTCCATTACGTCACCTTCATGTACCTTTTCTCAAATGTCGAACCTAGTTCACCAGATGTCCCAGGCGTCGAAGGTCCTTTTGTATGTTTAAAAGTAGAGTTTTAGAAACTTCTGATTGAAGCCACGACTTCGTATCGGTGTCCCCACCCACACCCGGTCTACGGACCAGAAGTGAACGTCCAGACGACGAAGATTGTCGCGGCCAGCGTCGACAGGTTCCTGGTCTTGGATCCAAACACGGGCGAGCTGTTGGACTTCTTTTCGTTGCGCAACCACCTGGCCGTCGTCACTTTCGTCGCTAGCTGGCTCCTGAGGTAGCATGGCGTGAAATATCAGGGTCACCTTGCGACCATGCACCAGTTGGGATTGTGCAACACCAGTGATATATTGAACCGCTGCGTTATAGGCGAACGTGACACACTGCAGGACCTCGTCCCACGTCTTGTGTCCCACGTCGACGTACATCGACACCATGTCGGCGATGGTCTTGTTTAGACGTTCCTTCAGCCCATTAATCTGAGGATGGTACGCTGGGGTTCGCCGGTGGTTGGTGTGTCTGAGACGGAGGATCTCTTGCATCAGCTGTGCCATGAACAATGACCCGCGATCTGTAATCAGAACTTCGAGAGCGCCGTGCCAGAGAACGTCACGTGACCCATACACCAATTCAGTTTCTTCGCTAATGTTGGCGGGAAAGGGGCGTCACATGAAGTCAGCGGACATCACGGGAACTATACAACTTTGAAAAATTGGCGGCACGTGACCTCTATGTCAACTCAGTCTCCCCAATAAATTTAGCGGGAACATTCACGTCTATTGGCCAAAACATCATTTCGGTTTCTCGCTAAATTGAGCGGGGAATCGACGTTGCGTGACCAATACACCAATAAAGTTTCCCGCTAAATTTAGTGGGGAAATTCACTTCTTGTGACCTAGACACCCATAGAGTTTACCCGTTAAATTTAGCGCGAAATTTACGCCGAGTGATCTATACACCATTTCAGTTACCCGCTATGTAACGTGGCACACTAATTACCTCACAAATTTTCTCATCAATTCCTTATAATGCATTTGATGCGTTATAGGACTATGAAATTTTTTTAAGTTTTTTTATAATTGTTTAATTTTTTATAGCTTCCGGAAGCAACGTGGTAGAACTTAAAGACGCACAACCGAAACGCGACCTCACTAGATTAGAATTTGCACACAAGGGGCGCTGATCGGGGCTTGAGAGCTGCTGGTTTATGAGATTGCAAAAATATTTAAAAAATTACCATCCTAGAGTGCTGCAAATGAAAATGCAATATCTTCGAAACCACTGAAAATTACAAGACACTCCGCCGCCGTCATTTTCTCTCTACTCGTTCAGCAAAGTCTTGTGAGTTTCATCGTTCCTTCTAATGGGAATTTTGCTATTGTTATTTCTATTTTCAAATCCCGCATAACGTGCGACCTTTCCAACTAGCGTCACATCTTTCTTTTATGCTTGCATTTCAAAGTGATGGTGCATGCTATTCTTTGGAGCAATCCCTTCCCACCTCGAAGGGAAGGAGTTCCTTTTTCCAAATAAGCACGGTGTCACGTTCGACCGAGATCGTGCATGGAAGTATGAGAGGTGAGACTAAGGGTTGAGAACAATAAAAATAATGTATTTACTTGAAAAAAGAAGAAGAGGGTTAAACGGAAGGTTGCGATGAAAGAACACGTCTTCGAACTCTTGAATAAAGTTCCAGGGTGACAGACGCACAACCGAAACTTCCCCCTTCAAGTCGCCGTGGAGGTGGGGAAGGTGCTCGTCAGTGGCCTTACCTTTAAATCCGGGCAGTCGGTCAGTATTATGATAGATGAATTAGTCCGAAATTGTTTTTTGGGACAAGACTGGAGCTTTCCGAAGTTGGGGCGAGACAAGCCGCCGTCGTGCTCAATTTGGAATGGAGCCGATGTTTAAGTGTCTCGTCTAGCAAAAGCCTCTTGCACGCACATCACACCTCGGATCTCGCTCTTCTCTTTATACCGCGTCCTTTTTTAAACTTTGACACGCGGATTCAGACAGACTACTCATGTGACATCCAGCTTTTTGATTTCTTAACTTACTTCGCTTTAATCACTCAAGCCGATAGCCATACTGACGTCACCTTTATCGACATCACCAAAGTACGTAATTAATTTCGGTATAATCGCCTACTGCTCAACTTTAGCTCATCGTCAAATAGTTACCTTTGTTGTAAACTGGATTTCAGCATGTTTCCGATACGGTTCCAAATCTGTAGGGTTAAACAATACTCTACTATTCCATATCCTCGCTGAATCACATGCCCAATAGAGTAGCGTACTTGGTTCGCTTCTTTTTCTAATCTACATCAAAGATCCTTCATCCAATTTAACATACCCAATCAGGTTGCCTGCAGAAAACTGCGTATTATAACGTCAAGTAGCCAATAGAAAGGGCAGCCTTGCTGTTCAAATCGTTCTCGACAAAATTAGTGCACGGTGCTTAACTGGAATGTTCTGCAATAATATTATTATACAAAGTTGGCCGATAAGATTTAATAATGACAAAAACGTGTTATTGACCAAATAGAGCATTTTATCGCTTCAACTTAGAGTGAAAACCTCGTAGTAGCACTCAGATGCGTATCTTTAACACGATCGCTTGGAACTGGAATAATCAAGCTTCACCTGGAATCCACATCAGAACTATCTCACTACAGGTCTTGAATCATTGCAAAATGAAGCCGCCTGCATTACCTATAGGACGTACTCCTGACACGTAAGTGTCAAGAGTTTAAAACAACGAAAATACGATGGAAAAAATCTGACTTGGGTTTCCTTTATCGCATGTGATTTAACTTCAGTCATTCTGTGGACATGCAACTTCCATTTCATCAAGAGTTGATAACAGTCACAAAGTGGAACCCTTGATGTCCCGTATTATATATTCTCTCCAGCCCCGCTTATTGTTTTTATTATTTGCGACTGAAACGCCCTCACAGATTCTTTGGCGACAAAAACATGAGGCAGAAATGCCTAAAAAAATCTGAGGTTTTCTTTTTTTACATATTTTGTATTAGCAACATTTACGCGCGCATGAATGAGTGTTCCAAATACTGTGTTATACCTAATCATTGAGCCAACGTTGTCTTGCTATTTCCTGTAACCATAATACCTATTGTGGTGCTTTTTTACTCTGTACAAAACCCTGCTCACGTAATACATCCGCACGAATGTTCCTGAGGTAAATAGATTAAATCAAATTAAATGTGACCAGGGGAAATAACGTCATGAGACCGCATAAAATAGGTCGCGTGATATCGATAACATTAAAACATTTAAAATTAGTATGGAAATAAGGGGACGCCGAGTACGTCTTTAGGCAATGTATCTATCATTTTAAATGATCATTTCCCCAACTGACCCGCAAGCCATACGTAAAGTTGCATAATTTCCCCCATAATTAGTACTATGCACGTAGACGCTGAGGGTGAGGAGACGAGAGCGCTCGGGCACATCAGAACGCCAGACTCTGGTTCGAATGCTTAGTGGGTGATACGTGTTCGTGTGACGTTTTCGTGTGGACCTCAAGCTATCTGCCTTTGTCTACGCTGCAGTCGTCAAACGCGCTAGAACGCGGAACGCCTGCGTCAGGGGTTTGGATTTTGCATTCGAACGCTTTCCACGAGCGCAGTATAGACAAAGGCAGCTAGTATTAGGTCTACACGAACACGTCACACGAACACGTATCATGAAGTCACGTTACCACCTGAAATGACTTCATGAGACTACGTGAGATACGTCATGAGACATAAGGTATCCATAGTTTACGTGATGACGTAACCTATGCACCTGCTATATTACGTAATCGCGTAATCTATAATAACTACATGATTACGCGACGCGATACCTTCTTTCCAGCACATGTGATTCATGGCGACGTATAAAGAGTTTTTTGTGAAGACATCTGGGCTGGTTATAATATATTCGTAAAAAACGTTTGTGACGTTCTAGGCTGAAAAAGTGGCGCTATAACGGACCCTTTTTCAAAACGTTTTGTAATTTACAAGCTAGTTTAGACGCACCGTGATCAACGAAATGAAGAACGGTGAAGCCTGTCCGAACAACGCATTGAGGGCACATATAGACAATGATAGAAGACACCGGCATTTCTAATGAAATCAACACATGAGAAAACAAATTCCCTTCATTTTTTACACCTGGAAACAAAAACATAGCGTTGAAACCGTAGGCATTGACCACATAAGAACGTCAGGGTAGTTCTAGACGCACGACGCGGCGACGTGTTATCGAAGCCAGGAAGCTTGCGCTGAAAGAGGGACGACGGAGCCTCCTCCCTACCATTCTGATCCTGTCATTGAGCATACAACAAAAAGGCTACAATGCATGAAGTACTGTGTGGATCGGTATTGCACACAGTACTCGTAAAATAAAATTGGTATTGATACATTTTTATTTTACAAGACGACGTCCATAAACAAGTTAGACCACATTAGAAGTGTGTCATGCGCCGTCTGCACATGCTTCGTGATCCTCTTCAGTGGTTCCAGGCGGGCGCCAGCACGCCGTTACATTATACCCTCGAAGGCCTTGTTTTCTTGGGTGGATGTGTCTTGTGATGAGAGAGGTTTTCTGCTACTCAACCTCGCCTCATTACTTCTGTGTTACACAGTCTACTTGTACTTGTTTTTGTTGAAAGATTTCTTTTCAGTGAAGTCTATTGAGCGTGCAGACTCTTGACGTGAAAGTGCGTGCTAAGTTACGCAGACTCTAGCGTTCTGGCCGACGTCAAAGTTTTCCTGCAGCACCAAAGCCGAGCACGTTCGCGTTTTCGGAAGGTTTATGCGAAGTCCTGATAGCAGGGGGTCAGGTGTCTCCATATTTTCACCCCTGGCGACATGTCGGAGTAGGAATATTATGCCGCCACAAAATACGTCGCTGCCAAAGTTCACAGCACATTTCCACATTTTGAGGAGTTCACGTCGATCGTGAAATGCAGCGGCATTGATACCATAACTTTTCGTGCATTCTTTCAACCGCAAAACTACCACAACATGTCCGAAACCATTCAAACCTAGCACGCACTTACGCGCTGTCGTGACCTAGGCTCCAAGGATACCGGTGACAATCAGCGCTGCGTGAGTGTAACTTCTTTGTGTGTATGTAAATGAATAACCTATGTTTATAATCTTTATTTTCTACGTCAGCTACTGTTTAGGATTCTAGTTAAAAAAAACGTTATCTACGTTTTTTACGTCGCTACTGCCGGTTGAGAATAATACTTGGAGTTCGTCGGCTATCATGAAAAATATTAGACACCTTCGACAATAAAGGCAAAAAAAGAGCACTTTTAAAACAACACACGGTATATTTTTGCTGCACTTGTATTGGGCTTTAATAATGATTGAATAAGTTTTATATTTTGCAGTGCCTAGACCATATCCTCGACTTGCTGGTTCAACGTAATATAGCGCCCATGCTTTGAGAGTAGCCGCGTAGTGGAAGCAAATCCGAATGATACAGGGGCCTGCGTGTCAGGTCATTGGATATCACACGCGTCGCGTTTGGTTCTAGAACTTCCGGAAAAAAGTACGAGCGAAAACTAAATGTCCATGTCGCCACCGCGTTTTAACTCGTGGTTGCTGAAGTTTCCATGGCCTGCAAAGCTAACGATTAACTTGCAGAAGAACAAGCTACTGGTGTATCCTCCTCAGCTACTCTGTCACCACCAGCGATGTTAAATGAAAAGGCCTTACACTTGTACGGAATCATCTGAAAAATAGAGGTGTCAAAACTGAGGAAGTGGTAAACACACCAGTAGGCGACGCTTTCAGCGCGCCATAGTATAATTGTTCGCTTAGAAATTCATTACTTCGGCTTCAGAAACAGTGAGACCTGGGCCGGCTTGCTAGGACAGCGTCTGAGCTAAGACTAAGCGAAAGAACCTCTGAAAAGGCTGAGGCACAAGTGTGTTTTTGAGACGCGTTTTGCGTCCCGCTGAGAGTGGGACTCACGCAGTCTCAACTGAGGTGCTATTTCTAGCAAGCCGGCCCAGATAACACTGAAAAGATTCACAAACCAACGCGCGACGTCTTGCTTTGTTTTAGCACGTGCGCGGTAAATTTTAGTTTTGCGTAATTCATTTGTTCACTTGGAGTTATCAGGCCGAGTGAGAAACGGTTTGGCCGAAACCTATGTACCTTAAACATTAGTAACAAATGCTTGCCCCGCAGGGGGAACCTGAATTAGTAGATGTTTGGTGAAGGTCGTAACCACGGACCCCAAGCCATTCGGGTTCGCCCGCCCACGCGTGACTGTGCGTGGCTTTCCCGTGTCTGGGGAAAAGAACATCCTGGTGGTTCAGCCGAGCACGGGAATGGTTGCACCTTTCAGGGCTCCCCGGGTGAGGCAATACACCAATTCGGCCCCGCCTCTGATAGACAGAAGTCCTGGCAAAGCCCGGCCAATGATCCAGTTAGTCGCCTCTTCTTTCTCTTTCCTTTGTATCCTTTATTTTCCCGATCGGGTCGGGAGGTGGGCAGGGACTAAAGGCATTTTTCCTGACGAGGTATCTACCCCCCTTACAGCTCTATAGTGCAGCATTTTAAAATAGTATAAAACGTTCATACAAATTATACCGTCAAGACAACATAATGTAAGCACAGGTACATAGAAACAAGTAAAACAAGAAAGAAACCGCACAACGGTTTTGTCAGAAAAAGCTTAAAGTCTGAGCGAAATACATACATACTAAATGTCAAATATCAAATATGAATATGATTTACGAAATTGCATAGGTTTCCTAACGCAGTGTCATTGCCCACCAAGATTTCCTTTAGCTTTTTCTTTAATTGTAGTAGATTGTATTTAAAACCAATTAGTCCCTCTGTACTATTTAAAATTTATGCGACTTGAATACGTTATGTTTGTCTCCCGTAATCGGTGCGTATTTTAGGAGGTCGTCTATGGGTGTCTCGAAGTGTGTAATGTTTACTGTTATGTCGTAAACTAAGCTGGGGTCCCATCTTATCCTTCAGTTTTCCCCCAGTTCCTACCTTCGTTTTCCCTCTCGCGTGGTCGGCAAGGGCCAACCGTGGGTGGCGATAGAATTTCATTTTTGAACCGTACTGGGGTAGTCCCTGGGCAGCCGTGACAGCACAGGATATACAGACTAGCCTCTTCTGTTATGGTATGTTGACTGTCCCAGGATAGGGCTCCGTGGTGGGTGGTGTACCACATGCGCTGACGTCTTTTTGCCTCTTAATAACTTCTCCTTCTAAACCAAAACCCGGTTTCTAGCGACCAGGCAAGCGCCTGCACCCAGAACCTTTTGTAATAGTGCCGCGCGCGCAGCTTGCCAAGTAGGCAGCGCGCGCGTGGCCTAACGGTTATAGTGCCTGCCTCCCACGCGGAAAGCCAGGGTTCGATTCCTGGCCGCGGGGACGCCTTTTTGTTGACATCCAATGTAATGTTCTGGTAAATTCGAGAACCGTGTTGCTTGTTCGAGTTTAGAAAGTTCTACACGCCGAACCTTCTACGCCGATTATTCCAGAAGCCTACGCGTGTACATAAGGGGCTTCGCATGGCGAGCCAAGTCAGTTTCGCCCCAGCGTTCGACTCTGCTCTTTCGCCGACTTCGACGCCCGCGACGCTCTACTGTTATCTCTTGTTTCCTTCTTTATTTTTGGGCACAAGTTCGCCCGATTAAACGTTGAGTTTACTCAGTTATTCGCCGCCTCATCACTTGTCATTCGTGACATTTTGGTGGAGGTGCGGGGTAACGCATGCCCCTGCCGCGTACCCCCCCGAGGGCCCGCAGTGCAAGTCCGACGCCAAGCCCACGAAGAACCAACGAAGGCACTACCGAGATCCGGTTCAGTCGTCGCACCCTTGGCCTACCCCCGGAGTTAGGACCCTTGCCACCCAGGACCAGGCAAACAACGAGGACGACGATGGCCAACCAGTCGGAGACCCCGGCCGCTCCTGCCGTCGTTTACCTGCCCGTCGTACCGCGGACGGCTGCTCCATTCCACGGCGAGCAATACGAAGACGTCGAAGACTGGATTGACCAGTATGAACGCGTTGCCCGCCACAATTGCTGGACCGACGAGCAGCGCCTGCACAACGTCTATTTTTCACTTGAGGGTACCGCCAAGCACTGGTACGAGAATCATGAGTCCTCTTTGACGTCGTGGGATATTTTCAAGACCGATCTCAAGGCTACGTTCATCAACCACCACCGCCGAGAGAGAGCCGAGGACCTACTGCGAACCAGAACCCAGGGCCCCAACGAGAGCGTCACCGGCTTCGTAGAGGACGTTCTGCGCCTGAGTGCCCGCGCCGACCCTCGGGCTACCGAAGAGAAGAAGATACGAATTCTCATGCGCGGGGTGAGAGACGACATTTTCGGAGGCCTCGTCCGCAACCCGCCGGCAACCGTCGACGCCTTCGTCACCGAGGCAACAAACATCGAGCGCGCCCTCCAAGCGCGCGCTTCCCACTACCAGCGGCATCCAAGCGTCACTGCAGCCGCTCTGCTTAGTGGCGAAAACGCTCCTGGAACGGACATCCGCGAAATCATCCGGGAGGTCGTCCGGGAGGAGATCCGCCGGTTGCTGCCAGCCGCAAGCCGACCAGCGACGCTCTCCATCGCCGAGGCTGTGCGGGAAGAAGTTCAGAGAGCCATCCAACCAGAGGCTCCCGTCGCCGTGGCAGCCACCGAGGAGCCCACGTTGACTTACGCCGCAGTGGCCCGACGGCCACCGCCTCCTCCTCGCACCTATGTCGCGCCGCCCCGACGTCAATCTCCTGCGCCGCAACACGACAGACGCCACGACGACCCGGTGCAGTACGCCCGCCCGGAGCCTCGCGCACCCCGGAAAACTGACGTGTGGCGAACGCCCGACCGACGCCCTCTGTGCTTCCATTGCGGGGAAGCAGACCATACCTACCGCCGATGCCCATACCGACGACTCGGGCTGCGCGGGTTCCACCCGAACGACCCGCGCCCCCGTTATGGTGAACGACCTCGGGAGATCGACGAGTACTTGCGACGACCTCAGTCCCCCGAGCCTGCGTCCCGCCGAGAGTTCCGGTCGCCGTCGCCGCGACGTCCAGCTTCGCCGATGCACCGACCCCGACGTGAAAGCCTGTCGCCCCTCGCTCCTCGCCGGGGAAACTAGGCGCGGCAACCCCTGGAGGTGGAGTTGCCGAAGACGACCGACGCCAAGATCCTCCAAGATCGTCGGAGCTCTCCCACTCAAACGCCGCAACGCCTCGAAACGACGTTCCTGTAAAAGTGTCGAATAACCTCAACGTTATCATCGACGGCCACGACGTGACGGCACTCGTCGACACCGGAGCAGACTACTCCGTTTTGAGTGGGAGGCTCTCCCGCCGTCTTCGAAAAGTCATGACGCCGTGGGATGGACCTCAAATACGAACCGCCGGAGGACACCTCATTACACCAGTCGGGAGATGCACTGCTCGCGTCGAGATCCACGGTGAGACGTGCCCTGTGAAGTTCGTCGTTCTACAAGACTGTTCCAGAGACGTAATTCTCGGCATGGACTTCTTGTGTGAATACGGCGCCGTCATCGACCTTGGTGAGAACAGACTGACGCTCCGCAAGCCTGTTCTGCCTTCAGAGAAACCCCAAACAACGTCAGCCGCCGTCCGAGTCGCTGCCGACCACGTGAACTTGCCGCCGCGATCAAGTGTTATCGTACCCGTCGTGACCGATGCAGCTACCCGCGGCGAAGTTGTTCTGGAAGGCAACCTCCAGTTGCTCCTAGGAAGAGGAATAGGCGTCGCTCGAGGAGTAGCTGAGCTTCAGGATGGCCGCACTTTGGTCCTCGTGACAAACTTCCGGAATGAAACGCAACACCTCACAAAAGGTGCAGCCGTTGGCCACGTCGAGGAACTCCGAAACTCCGCCGAAATCGCCGCCATTACTGACGAATCCCCGCCACCACAGCAAGACGGTACGTCGCCAGCGCAGCTCGACATCGACCCTAAGCTTCCGGACCCGAAACGACGGCAGCTGATTAACCTCCTCGCCGAATACCGTGACTGCTTTGCGACGTCATCGAAGGTGCGCCAAACAGCCGTTGCGAAGCACCGCATCGTTACTGAGAACGACGCGCGCCCTGTGCATCGATCTCCATACAGAGTCTCTGTTAAAGAAAGGCAGGTGATCCAGGAGCAAGTTCAAGAAATGCTGAACGACGACATAATCCAACCTTCAAGCAGTCCATGGGCCTCTCCAGTCGTACTGGTTAAGAAGAAGGACGGGACGCTTAGGTTCTGCGTGGACTACCGGCAGCTAAACGCAGTGACGAAAAAGGACGTCTATCCACTCCCCCGCATCGACGACACGTTAGACCGGCTGCGCCACTCTCGATACTTTTCATCGATGGACCTGAAGAGCGGATACTGGCAGATCGAAGTCGACGAACGGGACCGAGAGAAGACAGCCTTCGTCACGCCGGATGGACTGTACGAGTTCAAGGTGATGCCCTTCGGACTATGCACGGCGCCAGCAACTTTCCAGCGTGTCATGGACACCGTATTGGCAGGACTGAAGTGGCACAGCTGTCTCGTCTACCTCGACGACGTCGTAGTGTTTTCCGGCGACTTCGACGAGCACTTGCGACGACTCCGAGCTGTTCTCCAAGCCATACGGACCGCCGGACTCACCCTCAAGCCGTCAAAGTGTCGGTTCGCCTATGACGAACTGAAGTTCCTAGGTCACGTGGTTAGTAACGCAGGCATTCGCCCAGACCCAGAGAAGACTCGCGCCGTCGCAGAATTTCCAGCGCCAAGAGACAAGAAGGCCGTGCGAAGGTTCCTTGGACTATGTGCTTACTATCGGCGCTTCGTTCGAGATTTCGCAAGAATTTCCGCACCGCTCACAAACCTCACGAAGGACGCCGAGAAGTTCGAATGGGCCAAGGAGCAGCAGCAGGCATTCGACGAGCTGAAGCGACGACTGCAGACTCCTCCTGTTCTTGGACATTTCGACCAGGATGCGGAAACCGAGATTCACACGGACGCAAGTAACGCAGGACTTGGCGCGGTACTGGTTCAAGTACAAGAAGGCACCGAGCGAGTCATCGCCTACGCAAGTCGGACATTGTCCAAGGCGGAAAGAAATTACTCCACGACTGAGAAAGAATGCCTTGCGGTCGTCTGGGCAATCACGAAGTTTCGTCCGTACTTATACGGGAGCCCGTTCCGCGTAGTCACAGACCACCACTCGCTCTGCTGGCTTGCGAACCTCAAGGACCCGTCAGGACGGCTTGCTCGATGGAGTCTAAGACTACAAGAGTTCAACATGACCGTGGTCTACAAGTCAGGCCGCAAGCACAGCGACGCCGACTGCCTATCCAGAGCTCCCGTCGAAACACCTTCCGGCAGCAGCGACGACGATGACGACGAGTGTTTCCTGGGCGCAGTGAACACCGACGACATGGCCCGACGTCAACGAAACGATCCTGAGCTGCACGCACTAATAGATCACCTGGAAGGGGGCGGGAGTACCGTGCCACGTGTCTTCTCACGAGTACTGCCGACCTTCGCCATTCGACAAGGTGTACTCTACAAAGAGAACTTCGGGAACAACAACTCGCCGTGGCTGCTGGTAATCCCGACCGACCTTCGGGAGGAGATCTTTCAAGCCTGCCACGACGACCCGACGTCCGGACACCTTGGTTACAGCCGGACACTGGCCCGTATTCGTGAAAAGTATTACTGGCCCAAGCTCCCCAAAACCGTCCATCTATACACACGATCATGCCATGAATGCCAGCGACGCAAGAAACCTCCGACGAGGCCGGCCGGACTTTTGCAGCCAATTCCTCCGCCAACAGCACCCTTCCAGCAGATCGGAATGGACCTACTTGGCCCTTTTCCGCCGTCGACGTCGGGGAACCGCTGGA
The DNA here is from genome assembly GCA_013358835.2 of Ixodes persulcatus. Lineage (NCBI taxonomy): Eukaryota > Metazoa > Arthropoda > Arachnida > Ixodida > Ixodidae > Ixodes > Ixodes persulcatus. Next base: position 16,419 of record JABSTQ010006056.1, on the reverse strand, counting down.
TCATCGTAGCCACAGATTATCTCACGCGGTACGCCGAAACGAAAGCCCTTCCTGCAGGGACTGCCGTGGAAGTTGCCAAGTTTTTCATTGAGTCCATCGTCCTCCGGCACGGCGCTCCAGAAGTTCTGATTACAGATCGCGGATCATCGTTCATGGCACAGCTGACCCAAGAAATCCTCCGACTCAGTCACACCAGCCATCGTCGTACAACTGCGTACCACCCGCAGACCAACGGGCTGACGGAGCGACTCAACAAGACAATCGCTGACATGATCTCTATGTACGTCGACGTAGAGCACAAGACGTGGGACGAGGTGTTGCCCTACGTCACCTTCGCCTACAATACGGCGGTTCAAGAGACCACTGGATTCACACCCTTCCAGCTGGTACATGGTCGGAAAGTAACGACCATGCTGGACGCGATGCTGCCCCATGAGCCAGCTGACAGTGAGAGCGACGACGCCCAGGTGGTTGCTCAACGGGCCGAAGAAGTCCGCCAGCTCGCCCGACTCCTGATTCAAGACCAGCAACGGGTTCGACGCCGGCCGCTACAACCTTCGTCGCAGGGACGTCCACTTCCAGCCCGGAGACAGGGTGTGGGTGTGGACGCCCATCCGTCGCCGCGGCCTTAGTGAGAAATTGCTGAAACGATACTTCGGACCTTACAAAGTGCTTCGTCGACTCGGGGATCTGAACTACGAGGTGATGCCCGACGGAACAAGAACATCATCACGCCGCCCACCACGACCTGAAGTCGTCCACGTCGTGCGCCTGAAGCCGTACTACGCTCGATAGGACTGTGGACCTTATGTGTTCCAAGTGACTCTTTAGCTTACCGTTCTTTTTTTGTTTGGTTTGTTCTGTGCTGCATCGGGGCGATGCACTTTTTAAAGGGGGGGAGTAATGCCGCGCGCGCAGCTTGCCAAGTAGGCAGCGCGCGCGTGGCCTAACGGTTATAGTGCCTGCCTCCCACGCGGAAAGCCAGGGTTCGATTCCTGGCCGCGGGGACGCCTTTTTGTTGACATCCAATGTAATGTTCTGGTAAATTCGAGAACCGTGTTGCTTGTTCGAGTTTAGAAAGTTCTACACGCCGAACCTTCTACGCCGATTATTCCAGAAGCCTACGCGTGTACATAAGGGGCTTCGCGTGGCGAGCCAAGTCTGTTTCGCCCCAGCGTTCGACTCTGCTCTTTCGCCGACTTCGACGCCCGCGACGCTCTACTGTTATCTCTTGTTTCCTTCTTTATTTTTGGGCACAAGTTCGCCCGATTAAACGTTTAGTTTACTCAGTTATTTGCCGCCTCATCACTTGTCATTCGTGACACTCGTCAAAATGACCTCTCGATTGCTACTAAAACCTGAATTGAAATACGAGTATCAGCTGCTTAGAGGGGCGCCAGCGGGTTAACATGCTCCTTGGCTCAAGAAGCGCTTGCTTAATTTTCTTAATTTTCCTGCAGCCTGTATTGTTGACCGAGCATACGATTGGAGCTGATTCTTAAACGCGGATACGCACAAAAGCTCGATTTCACGGTCAGATAAGTCGCATGGTCGAGGCATGCGAGTTAGCTGAAAATTGCTCTCGGTGAAACAATTCTGTAGTCATCGCCGCTTTCCTTAGATGATCAAAACTGATTAGAGTCTATTACCGTCTCTCCGGAGCCCATAGTTTCGGTTTTGAACGAAATCTCCGAAACAAAAGTTTGACATGAAAATAACAAAACAAACCCGGGAAAACAAAACTATGGTCTGTCAGTTTATGTGCACCGGTTACACTTAACCGTCTCAGTTCAAATACCTATAAAATTGGGCATTAAACAAAAGCAAATCTGTTAAATTAAATGCGCCACCCCTGCAGGGAGGGGGCCGGGCCGAGCCGACGCGACCTGGACTCAGCCGCCATGTTTGTTTGGCGGTGGCGCCCCCTATAGGTCGCTGGAGTCGCGAATAGGCCAATGTGAGATCTTACTTAACCATAATACGTTTGAGCACTTTTGTGTATCTGACCACAGTTTAATCATATATTTCAAATTTAGAAACAATTATAACGCTATCCTGCGATTGCCGAAAGCTATTTATCGGCGCAAGAAGTAAACAAATTGCAGGACGGAATTTTTGTTTTCATCTGGTAGTTCACATTACCAGCGTAAAAGCTAAGTAAAACTTTGGCATTCCTTAGCTGATTTCGAAAAATTGTTCGCAAAGTTTTCTTGTGTAGTTTCCATTCTAAATCTTCATAAACATTAACCATGAAATAAATAAAACGACTTCAAAAATTAGACGTCGCCACTGCCATTCAATGCCTTTTTTTTTTCAGTGATTTCGAGATGTAAAATGTGAAAACAGTCTCCGCGGAAAACCATATCTGTCCAAGCGGAAAAAAACAGTGTTAACAAAAATAACTAGCAGTAAAGTATAAAGAAAAATAAATTCGTTATCTTTAATCAAACGAACTTCCTTGATGACAAATTTTCCACGGCAATTTTATTGCAAATTTTCCTCCCGTGGATAAAATACAGCGCGTTTTTTTCTAAGCTTTACAGATGCGTTAAAAAAAAGCCGTGGAAGCTAAACTTCTGCGGTTTGTGCAGATCATTTTTACGGTCAGGTGGACATAGTACATGAGGCTAATCATAACGATCACTCGACTAATTAAGTAAAATTTCTTAATAACTTTTTCATTAGTGTAAAGAGACAAAATTTCAACCAGAAACTTGCTGAGCGTCGTCTAAAACAACTAAATCAGTCATATTTAGAAAGACTGAGCGCGTGAGAAGCTTAGTAGTGCGCTAAACTTACTACTCGTGCAGCAGGTACAAGGCTGGGGCTATGATAAGACGGGAAAATGTCGTGGGCGCCTTATCGCACCGATAGTCTTGCCCTTGCTGCACGAGTGCTAATTTTAGCAGACTACTACGCCTCTCACGTGTTCTAAGGCTTTCTGAAATTTACCGAGTTGGTGGTTATCGATGACGCTCAGCCAGTTTCGAATTAAAACCGTATGTTTATTTTCATTATTATAAAGTGAAATGACACATTTTACTTAATGAGCAGACTGATTGTTACAATTATTCAAGTATACTATGTCCCCCTGGCCATATAACCCTCCAGCACCAACCGCGTAAGTGTAACTTTCACGACTTTTTTTGAATCTCTAAAGCCTGAAAAAACACTCTGTATAAAACAGAACCACAAGGCTCTGGTGTTTTTGTTAAACACACTACGACTCAACCTTTTAGCTGTTAAATTTTGAACAGTGAAACGTGTTCGCTTTCACGACTACAAGATGCAAATTTAAAATCGTTATTGTATTTTCAGGACTAAAGTCCACAACCGGTTTTATTTTTCACCCGATATTTGCCCGCAGGGGCAAATATCGGGATAAAAATAAAACATTTTGTTTTAGATAGCCAATACCTTTTGTGTAGTCCGCACCTGGGGTCCTAATCTGGACACTTGGCGAAGTATTCGGCGAAAAATCAAGCAACCGTGATTGCCCAACGCCGCACTTGACCTCGGCGCTGGCCAATTATAGGCGCCGGATCTCTGGCCGAATTTTTCGCCTAGTGGCTAGACTCAGGGGTAAGGCCCCTGGTGTTTAGTTGACACGAAAAGCTCATACGCAGCACACCTTGACAAATGTCTGCTTTCTTAGTTCAGAGAGAAGCTTGTGTCATACATAAATCATCGTTAACATTCTTCTTTCCTTCACGAAATTCCCCTCGTCATAATAAACGATCCTGAAAAACAAAATGTCCGTATCGTCCACACCTCTCGATACTTCGCGTAAAATTTCAACGTTTAAAACATGTATAGTCCACGGACTATAGTCCGGAAAGTACGGTAATTCTCACTACGATCACGTCACTGGTACCTCTAGATAAAAGCGGAAAATCACCGAGTGTTGAACAAAAGGCTACCAATGACTGCTTTCGCCGAGCTGCGTACGCAACCTTCTTGAAAATACAAGATTTAGGGGTGGTTTTTTTTCGGTTTTTTTTTTTTAGATCATACTTGAGGGTCACTGACAAGCCCAGCATCCTTATTCTTTAATCTTGCAAATGACATAATATTATCCGTAGGGATCGTCCTAAAAGTTTTGAGATTGGGAAAGACGTGCTTGCAGAAAAAAAAAACATATTTAAAAAATTAAGCCAGACTTTTAACATTCCCTCGAATCAATGACACGATAGCAAAATGGTGCACTCCTTGCCTTTTTTATAACTTCAAACATGAAGTGCAGTTTAACGTTTTCTCTATCCCTCTCATCAGGGATGATCAGTATTGGAAATACGTATATAAAATACCTTGAGTATTTTGTATTTTGTATTTAGTTGCATAATGGGGAATGTACTTGTCAACTGTATTTAAATACGGAAAACGGAGTATTTCTAATACATGCATTTAAAAATCTGAGTATTTTTTTAAGTTTTTTACCTGCATATTCGGAAATGTATTTGTCGCGTGTATTTAAATATCGAAAATGAAATATTTCAAATGCTGGTATGTTAAATACCGCCTGAATACAATTTTGGGCACTCTTGCATGCAAATCAAATGCAATATTTTGAACCCTTCGCGATGAGAGTCAAGTTGAAAGATCATGAAGCTTGCTGCGCTTTGCGCATAATAAACATCGAAGAAAAAAGAAAGAGTAATAATACCTTAATTTCCCATCAAAGCGATGGGGGAGGTTTGGGAAAAAAAGCTGAAAATCAGCTTGACGGGATCACTCCGCCCCAGAAAATATTGTATTAAAAATCACGAAGGCATACAGTACACTACACACCATTGAGCAAAGGCAATGCACAAAAACAACAATATTGTACAACATATTTAATCAGAAGCAAATATATAGATTAAACAAAGAACCAACGTGTAGGACGAAAACACAACCACATCTTTCAACCAGCAACGGACATAAAAGAATTCCAAAAGTGAGCAACCGAATAAAGCGGGAAAATTGAGGAACAGGGAAAGTAACTAAAAAGAGAGAAAGGAGAGAAAAGGTTATAAGATAAAATGCACTCATGTCGGCAGAGTCATTTCTAATTTGAGAAATTCAACTTCGGATTTCAAATCAGAGATGACTCTGTCGACCTGACGACACAGTAATCGACCTGATTGACCTCATCTTTAGAGCTGCAACATTCTTTTCAAGCATTTGATTCTTAGTATATATAGGGTGTCCAACGTAACCAAGGTTTGATCTAAAATGGACCGTAAAAATCAACGCCTGCACGTACCAATCCAAACTTTTCGTCAAAAGTGCATATCAAAGGTCGGAATTTTCTTGTAAAAATAGAAAGCGTAGCTTCCTTTCTGTTAAAAATAGGGCCGAGAAACTTGCCAGGGTCAAGGGCGGGCGGCGACGCAGACGACCAAGTCGAGAGGCGAGGCGCGCTTGGCGCTGGTATTGATAGATGGCGCTACCTCCTTATCGTGACGGCTCGCGACCATCGGGGTTTATTAAAATGAACATAATCTTTTTGCAGTGTATTTTTGGTTAAAAATAAATGCGGAATATAAAAGCCAGACTGAAAGTAAAGAAACGCGTCTGCGTAACGACAGTGCTTTTGCTGCCAACGGATTTTGTCTGCGTGTCGTCTGCTTTCTTTCACTGGTCAGTTGCACCTTCCGACGCAGCTGCCGAAGCCATTTATCAATACGTGCGCCAAACGCGCCCCGCAACTCGACGTGGTCGTCTGCGTTGCCGCCCGCCCTTGACCCTGGCAGGTTTCTGGGCCCTGTTTTTTACAGAAAGGGAGCTACGCTTTCTAATTTTACAAGAAAAAACCGACCCGTGAAATACGCCTTTGACGAAAAGTTTACGTTGCTACGTGCAGGTGTCGGTTCTAAGAGGCCATTTTAGATCGAGCCTGGGGACTTCGGCCATCATATTATATATATACATATATATATATATATATACCATACATACATACATACATATATATATATGTGTACACACTCCACTATTTATTTGGATATGGTCCTTTTTTATCTGCGTTAAATTTAAGTCTAAGATGGCAGTCTATAAAAAAATGCATTTGTAAAATCAATTGAAGCTGAGTAAATACCCTCGTTGAATTTGTATTCTGTATTTAATAACGTTTCTGGGAGCTGTAATTGAACTTTAAATAAATACACGTTAATATCACGCACCCCTCGAGCGTTTGAGCCCACGAAAGAAAAAAAACGATGTAAGTGTTGTCAGTGTTTTTTTTTTTTTTTTTAAGAAGCGAGATGATCCTCGTTGATCTTATGGAAATAAAGCTAATATTGAATAAAGCAAAGAAGGAGCAAAATAAACTGTTAGTTTTCCTGCGTTCCTGTTATAGACAAAATATTTTTTTTTTAAATATGCAACGGCCCTTTTTCCATTTTAAACTTCTGCGCATGCGTACTACACCCTCACCCTGACCCTTTTTTGCCGCTGTGGCCATAATCGATCAATATTTTCAGGACCAATCTTCGTGCGTATTTCGTCTTCTTTTTACGATTTCTTTTATCGGCGACTAAAACCGATACAGCGGCATGGTGCCAATGTGTTCTGACAGGCGGAGGCATGTTGGGCTGCATTTCATTTGAAGTTCGCAGACAAACCTCAAGACGGCGCTCGTTATTCGAAAACACTGGCTAGGTGGCGCAAGTCGCCGCCCGATTCAAAGGGTTCAGCCGCATTCATTCATCCATCCATGGTCCATTATGCCCATTATGATAAATTCTATAGAACGGAACGCGACCAGAAATGAGGTATCAAACGGAATACACCAGAAGTGCATTCGTGGTGCCACGCACGAACAAGCGCACCACCTGCGTTATTGTTACGAATTCTGGAGTTTTCACATTTCGAATGCCTTGTGAGATTATGTTGAAGTCAGAACCGGCTTTAAGCTTGCCGTGTGTGCTATACGTAACCGGTGCCATTGCTTTAATCGGTCGGATTAATCACTCGAAGAGAAGAGAGTCGCTACACTACTGTAGCCCTCAAATAGCTGAACGAACCATGCGTTGCAAACGGGTCACAAAACTGGAAATGTCGAAGCCTGACTCTTGGTGTTTTCCAGCGTTGATTGCAAAATGAAAGACAGACATACCGTCATTTCTTACTAATCCTCAACAATCTGTAGAAATTAACAAATTTTATTTTTACAACTTTATAGTTCAATCAGGATTCTCGCAAGGTCCCTTTTTTCATATTTATGTAAGCGTTTAATTTACACGCTTTTACAGTATTTATTACTCTGGAACTGTCTCTGATGGCTTACCTCTGCTGTAGATCAATCCTGGTAACATATCTGTTTGGTGCAAAACACGAAGCACGAATATTAATGCTTCAGAAACCAAATTAATTTCCAGTTACCACACCTTATGCTCCGGAATGCAGAGGGCTGACTAAATATCGCCAACGCAAAATAGGAACCTCGATACAAACACATCATGAAAAAAACTATTATCGTCGACCTAAAACTAATTACACACGTACCCGTTTACATACAGCTGTAAAAGCATTCCATCGAATGCCTTTATTAGAATTATTGAACCTTTCCAAAGCTTTATTTAGTACTACTACGTCCGAGCATTCCCAACTTTACATTTATTATTGCTGTATGAAACTGATATAGAGTTCATAATGCTTGATCATATTTTTTTCTTTTTAAATTTGGTGTTAGTTTTGACATAGCTTGCTTTTCTTGTTCTGAATGCAATGCACACGCAAAGAACAAACATGTGCTCGTGCACTCGTGGGGCGTGGCAAGAAATCTGGTACAGATCCAAGTGGCGTCGCACTACGCTCGAGGAGGAAAGAAGGAGAGAGAGGAGGATTGGAGAGGAGGAAAGAAGGAAGGAGAGGAGGATTAGATAGAGGGAGAATATAAAAGAGCACAGTAAAATAAGCTGCATCGCTTCTTGTGAACCACTGGGTGCAATGAATGACAATGAAAACGTGTGCGAGACTTTCTTTGTGTAATACATTTGGAAATCACAAAACAAAGCTATTTGTCGTTCTGTGTTTTGTCGTTCTGTGTTTTGTCCCTTGTCCGTATCCCCAGTCTCGGGTTTACAACTATGCTCAACTTACACCAGCTAGCCTGCACCCTCACCGTTGCTTCATTTCGTTACATTCGCATAACTTCCAACACATATACATCGTAACTAAACCTAGATAGTTGTATTCTACAGTTCCTTAAACCTATGCGTGCAGAATTTGGCTGTGTGTAGGACAAAATTAGGCACAAAATGTCTTGTACAGAAACTCTGAAAATGGCCCAAATTTACAAAATGAGAAAAACGCATTTTAAGACACTGCTCATACACCAGAAGGAAGACACGGCGTTACCTGCAGACACGATGGCATATGCGAACAGGCCTTAAGCCTGTTCAAAGCATGTTTATGTCCTGTGCTTCGATGATGTCTAAATGTAGCTTTTATGACCAATGAAACAGGACCGCCATACAAGGAAGAAACACGCTTCTGCCTGCCAACTGTCTTCTGCATGACGTTGTGAGAACGGTTTATCACCTTTCGCAACATGAATGGTAGGTACCGAACGCATCTGAAATATTCGAACCGCAACAACGGTCTAGCGTCCAGGGTGTCACCGGCAGCGAAGTCTTTCAGGTGTCCCCGCCTCCAGCGCCAGCTTCCTAGCTTCGATAACACTTGTCTTCTCGGGAGCTTGAGGTGTGTGCGCGCGATCAAACCACGTCAGAAGGAAACGAGCGCGTGGTGGAGGTCGGCCATCCGATTCAGACGCCCGGCTGCCGCTCTCATGCGATCGGTGACTTACAAAGTATCACGTGACGACATCTAGGCTGTACAGCGTACGAGGGCGGGGTCTTGGGCTAGTTGGCATCGTAACACGTTCAACGGCGCACAAAGGACGAGGACAAAGGAAGGGATAACGGCGCTCGTGTGCAAATTGTGTGTTTCTTTCCTTTCTCCTCGTCCTTCGTGCGTTGTTACGTACAACATTTAGAACGTACCTTCGTCGAATGAGCGCTGGCGCCAGAAAGGCTCGAAGCGGGGAGTGTGGGCTAGCTCGCGATTGTCGCCTTTGCTGCACTAAATCAGCCAAGCTTAAAGGGGCACTCAAGTGGATTCTGAGATCGTATATTTATTGTCGTAACTCAATCTACGGTCTCTAGGCATCCTAAAAAACCCAAAATCACATTCAAGAGCGGTAGATTTCCCTATTAAAAGTCCAATCAAGATCGTGCCGCGCCCCTCTTTCTCCGCCGTGGCGCAGAACACAAGGGGCGCCACCGCACGGGAAGGCAGCAGCGGAGAGCACGCGACAGCCAATCACGAGTGACGGCTTCCCGGCGGATGGATTTTTCGAAGGCGCGCATATTCGAACATTCAGTCCGCCGGAAGGCCGTCACCCGTGATTGGCTGCCGCGTGCCCTCCCCTGCTGCCTCCCCGTCTCGTGGCACCCCCTGGTGTTCTGCGCCACGGCGCAGAAAGGGGAGCGTGGCACTATCTTTCATTGGATTTTTCATGGGGAAATCGGTCGCCCTTGAATGTAATTTAAGGTTTTTTAAGATGCTTAGAGCCCATAGATTGATTTATGACGGTCAACAATTTAAGAATCCACTTGAGTGTCCCTTTAAGCCGCGGTCACACTGCCAATGAATCATATAAGACCCAGTCTGCAGACACAGTCTGAGGCGTGTTTTCGCATCGTATAACAGACCTGTAACATTAGCGGAACAAGAACTCTTTGCAAGCATGTTCGAAGCCCGGAAATGTATGAAGCAAACATGCATGCTTCGACCACGCTTGGGGCATGTCCACAGATGAATCATCCATCGACAAACACTGTCTTTTGTGTGAAGTATGCTCAGTGTGGGTGCGGCTCGATGGAATCTGCACTCTATCCACCGTTTGTCTCATAGGCGTCGCCATCTTTGTGCCTAGTGCAGGGCGTGCGCGACTGGCGATGGTTACCACCTGAAAGTGTGACTTCCTGGCAATCAAATACGTTGTGAGGGAGCTCTGGGCCTATCGTTTCGCTCTGTCGCGGAACGTTTCAACATTTCTGGAGAACGGAGACTTTAGATCGACCAGCAACCACCATCTTAAAGGCCAATATGGCTGGAGGTCGTTACTCCGAAGCTCTATTATACGTGCTTAAATGCTTCTTCAGATATAGACGTAAAAAGAGGCGGACTTACGCGAGCAAGCCAACGGAGATGAGGGTTATGCAGGCCGTGAACAGGTACGGCATACCCGGGAGGAAGCTGATGGACCAGTTGAAGATGGCCGTGTACATCAGTTCACCGGCGATGGGCAGGACGGCGTCGCAGGTGGCCAGGAACGAGAACACCTTGCCTGTCGCGGAGCACAACAGACAGACCGGGTCTCGCTTCGCAATTGATGTTCCCAGAGCCGTATATTAGGAGAGTTTGGACAATAGGCGGAGCAAAGGCCGCCGCCAGCGCCGAATATTCCCCCCACGCTTAGAGCGTAAACTAAATTTGTGACACAGCGTCGACCAATCAGGAGACCTCTACTCCATCTCACAAATGTCGACAGTGAAGACAAAGGCACAGGCGCGTGAGCCTAGCTCAGCGAAACGCTATTGTTTGTACGACACCTCGTGCATAGGAGGCACTTTCCAAAGCCACGCGCTCGTGCCCATGCCTTTGTCTGCACTGCTAGAACAGCGTCCTGAGACTGGCTGAAAGAAAGCAGTGCAAAGGGTGGGGTGCGCGAGCGTCTTGAGACGCGGAGTTCCGCTCGGCAATGCTCAAATTATACTTCGTTTCACTTTACCTGCGAGCAAAGCCAAAGCTAGAAGCGCGAGACCAGCGCTTTTTGCATTTCTCCCCAGCTCGCGCGCTCGAGCAAAGCCTGAACGCACGGAGCTTCCGTGCTCGCGCTTCCAGTTTTGCCTTCGCTCGCACATAAGGTGAAACGAAGTATAGTCGTGGCACAAATTTAGAGCACGCGACCACCGCTAGGGGCTGTTTCGCGGCCTGTGGTTGGCCCGAGATGCTCGCCTATTCAAACCAATGTATGGCCAAACTCTCTCAATAAACGGCTCTGGATGTTCCCAGCGAAGTCGGCGGCACCTAGCGGCTAGAACAAAACGCTTCGGTGGTATGCCATGGCCTCCAAGATTCTTGGCGCGCAAAGCTCCACCCCGCCCCTTCCAAACGCTCGTTTGCCCAGCACAAGGAGCGCATAGCGAAGCTTCTCTAACTCTTCGCAAGGCGGTGCTGATACAGAGCCGGCATCATAATCTCAAACGTCGAATCTCTGCACGAGGCAACGGCTCATATTTTCGTTAGCACTGCTAAGGCTGAGGTGCGCGCGAGCGTGTTGAGACGCAATTCGAGTCACTGTTGATTCAAGTGCCGCTCAGCTCGTGCGCTGGCTGCGGCAGTGCCTTCTTTCACCCAGACTTTGTTAAAGGGAAACTGAAGCGGTTCTGTATTTGAGAAAAAACACTTCAATGGCCTTCATTCTACCTCCAAGATCAGGAATATCGAGATTATTTTTTCAATTTGGTGCACGGAGGCTTCAGAAATTAATTCTTGAAGTGCCGCCCAAGCCCCTCCTTCCCGGGGCGTGACGTCACACTAGGAGTTTTCGGAATCTCTGCTCTCGCGCATCTTCAGCGCCTGTCAAAGCTATGCACGCGCACTCTTGCTATTTTCAAAAAGGTCAGAAAGAGACGTCACGACTGCCGTCAGTGCGGAAAAATATACCTGACAAGCTTGCCATTGCACGCGCTGCCCGCACGAGCGACACGCGCTTGGCGGCCGAAAGATCCTAGTATGACGTCACGACTGGTCGGAGGTTTTTCGCGTTTTCTCCCTTTTAGTTGCATCTTCAGGGAAAACGAATGTGATATTCAGATTCACGGGATAAAAATACGCCAGAATTCACCTCTAACTCGTTTTTTTTTCAAGAAGTGTTTCAGCTTCCCTTTAAGACGCGGCTTCTGTCAAGCCGACTCTGATCATAACTAGACAGTGGGAGAGATTGTTGCACAAACTTCCACTGCGGAAAAAAGGCCAAAGCAGTCAAAGCCCTGCGACAAAAAAAAAAAATTGTATTTTGTGGTCAGAAACTTTATTGAGATTCGGCGAATCTCAATAAAGTTTCTGACCGCAAAATACAATTTTTTTATAAGACTGAGCAGGCGAAATGTTATGCTCATTATTCAATCGCAGATCTCATTACTGAATAGAAGGTAAGAGGGGTTTTAGGTCCCTCTGCTTTCGTCATTCGCTTGAGACTTAAAATTACATTGTTTCTTTCGTGATATATTTGTTCGTTTAATTTTACACATCGTTTTTGTTCTATCGTTTTTCGCGTTTCTCTCATCCTCGCACGCAAGTCTCGCCACGCCTTTGTTGTCGCAGGGCTTTGACTGCTTTGACCTTTTTGCCGCAGTGGAATTTTGTGCAACTTCGTCACTATTTTTTGACCAAAATGATTGGAGGCGCAGTTCGTCAGGCGTGCGCTTGTTCTAAATATTTCCCGCTTTTAACAGAGAAACTCGGATTTAAACCCCCTGCAGTTTTGAAAAAAAAAACTAATGCGTGTTGTGGCGAGAAGCAACGAGTATAATTCGGGCAAACGAGCGCATTTGTATCCGGGCAGCTAGCCAAGCATGCTGGATGATGATTTCCGGCATTGTACCTAGCGCCACCGCGCGGCAAAAACAGTCTCCAGCCATTTTTTTTTTTTTTTTTTCCTTGGTGTTAGTCTTTCCCGACAAATGAAATGGCCGGAGGAGAGTTTGTGCGTCAAAGATTCTCAGACGTCATGGGTAGTTTTGCTCGCCAGCCTTCTCGAGCAAATCAAATATTCACATCGCCAGGCTGTCTGAAGACGACGAAGCCGTGAAACTAGGTTCAGAAACCCGCAGTGAAGATCCCCAATGCTCGTTGACAACGTTCTATGGCTATGCACTCAAAGCTATGCACGCAAGTGCGCCTGCGCATCCTGAGCGGTCAAGATGTGCACCCTTGACATCTATAGTCCGTTGCCACTCAAGAAGGTAGGACGAGGGTAAGACGGGCCGGAGAGGAGGAAGCAGACGGAACGCTAAAGACAGGAAGTTTTCCCCTCTCTTCTCCAGCGTTCCGTCTGCTTCCTCCTCCCCGGCCTTCCCTTCCGTCGCCCTACCTTCTTAGTTGCAATAGACTATAGTGTAGAAGGTTGGATCGTGGATCGGAATCCCGACTGTGGCATCACCGGCGGACATTGCTTGACACCAGGCAATACATACAATCTAAGGGAAGAATGACCAAAAATGAACTTTTTGAAGTTGTGTAAAGTGTCTTGTAAATAAACTTGTATGCGATTTCGCAGGAGTAGTAAGATAAAATATTATAGTACAAATGAGTCCCTTTTTCACGTTTTTTTTTTTTTTTTTTCATAGGGTTCAATGCATCTGCTGGCGTCAAGAAATGGCTACCGGTGGTGCTACCTAAAGTCACTGGATTCTGGCAAAGTCGCGCCAAGCACCTGGTATGGTCGCCATTTTGGTCCATGGAATAAGCAGCTTCACCCTTAACTCTCCATTCTTAGCGAGCCAATTCAACTTCCCGGTGGTGACATTTTGCTTTATAAGGACATTTCTTGAATACCGAGATCTTGTTATGACGGGTGGTGATTTCTTGTTTTATTTCCGTCTACGAATAGCGGTTCGCATCAGACGATCGCCTTTTTTCCAGTCCGTTAGCAGATGACGGATGGTGCATTCTTGTTTTATTTCCGTCTACGAATAGCGGTTCACGGCAGACGATATACTTTTTGCAGTCCGTTAGCAGAAGACAAAAGGTGTATTCTTGTTTTATTTCCGTCTACGAATAGTGCTTCGTAGCAGGCGAACCGCGTCCCTCGCTGGTGTTAGCAGACGAAAGGTCTACAGACGCTATCTTCACTCGCTCCACGAGAGGCATATTAGATCTCGCTCTCGCGATGACCAAAATCTGATTTCAGTGAGAAAGGAACTAGACTTCTCGGTAACGCGTCCCTTGTACCTAGTAACTTTTTTTTGTAAAAAGTAATCATCATCATCATCATTCATCATTATTATCCTTGAAGGACCAGGGGGCATTATACAGGGAGTGAACACTTAAAAAAAAATAACACAACTATTTATCTACAAAACACGCTGTAATCTAGTTATGGGTTAGAAAAAATAAGCTAATGGCTGCAGAACATTTCTTAGTGCAGATAAGGAAACAATTCCGTCAGGCAGTGAGTTCCAGTCGTCCATGGCCAATGGTAAAGTAGACATTTGGTGAGTGACTTGACGATGAAATCGGACGGAGTTACAAGAATGGTCGAGACGAGGAAAAATGCGGTAAGGAGGTGATAACAAACTTGTCTGAGATGACAGTTGTAATAAAGATCCGATAAAGAGAAAGACGAGACACCCTGCGGCGGTGAGAAGAGTGTCAAAGTTAGCTGATTGGCGAATTCTGATATGCTTATGTAAGGTGAATAGTCGAAATAAATAAAACGGAGGGCTCTGCTTTGAACGGATTCCAGGTTGTTAGTTAGGTATGCCTGCCACGGTGACCATAGGAAGAAGCGAATTCTAGTTTAGTTCTGACCAAGGTAGTATAAGCTAGTTGTTTACGGGGGATGTAGCTTGTCTGAGGTTACGGCAAAGAATCCGAGAGTGCGGTTAGCATCGGCGATGAAAGATGTTATGTGAGTGGTCCATGGCAGGTCAGATGTCAAATGAATTCCTAGATATTTATACGATGAACAAGCAGTTACTGGGATGCTAGAAAGGTGATAAGAGGAGGATAGAACATGTGAACTGCGGGAAAAAGATAGCGATTTACGTTTATTATAGTTTAAAGCCATTTGCCATTTATGACACCACTGAATTATAAGTTGGAGATCGTTCTGCAAGGTTAGTTGATCGTGGCGTGAATGAATCGGCCTATAGATGACACAGTCATCGGCGAACAAACGTACTTCAGAAGTGATGCCATGGTGGAGATCATTAACGTAGATTAAAAAAAGAAGGGGGCCAGGAACGGTTTTCTGATGATATAGTTACGATTTAAAAGAACGGGTAACGTATTTTCGTTCCTTTTTTGAATTGAGCTGTATTTAGTTACTGAAGTTCTATAGAGGGGAACGTGCACAACACAAGAACCCAACCTAGTTGTCGCCTTAGTTTGTGCCTGTAAATTGCACGACCAGAATACTGATAGTTCTATGGGGAGGAGAGGGGAACGTGCACAACACAATGACTCAGCGCTCGGCCGACATAACCAACCTAGTTGTCGCCTTAGTTTGTGCCTGCACGTCCAGCATGCACGGTACCCAGCTCAGCACAAAAGCCAAGTGGGTTAAGCTCGCATTCTCTGAGGATAGTATCCGCACTAACGTCGCTTCGTCGATTGTTAGATTTTTTTTACCATTAACTGTGCCCCGCGCTGCTATTCGTGGAAGATGACATGGACGGCCCATACGGCCCGTGGGCATGGGCACAGGCCTTGTGTTTGAGTAAACACGATTATTGGGGACAACAAACGGGTCAGAGCGCCCCCTAATGTTCGATCTCCTGCCCAATAGCCAGAGTTATCTCTAAATGAGCGAGTTACAAATGACCGAATTATTAACGAAGACAAATATTGGAAGAGGCTACTGATTCTTAAAAATGACACGCTGACAGTGACGAGAAAGTGCGTTAATCTACGGGCTGCGGTAACGCGTTTTTTTTTCGAATCGCATTGCCGAGTATATTACTTAGTATTTTTGAGCGATGCACGAGTAGCAATATTTAGTTACTCTGTTTCGGCAACCTGTACATGTTGGCAGAAACTACCCTTTCGTTCCAAACACTGCCTTGAGCTCTAGATGTACAAAAAAAAACACCTACTCACGGAGGCGGACTCACCAGCGGCTTGCAGATGTGATAGAAGGGCCCAAGGCTAGGCCCGCCCTGTACGCGTGACCTAATGGCGCCTTCTTTTTTTTTTTTCACAAGACGTCTCTGTTCTTTGTTTTGAATCACGTGACAGAGGTCTCCGTTCGGACTGGTACTTCGCCGCCGTTTCGTCGCCAGCTATGTCTGTATTTATAAGTGATCACGTGATAGTTACATAACTTCTACAAAGAAAATGAACTACCCTAGGATCAAGAACACCGAGGGACCTTATAAAGGCCAGAGCTCTCAGGCATGGTCTTCTCCTATCGGCACTTCAATCTTCGATTTTTTTTTATCTTAATTTTCTTAGTTAGACCCAGGTCCGACCTTTCTATAAAACAAACATCTCCCTGTAACCCAGCTATAGTCTTACTTCTCTTCCTTGGTGAAAACGCCGATGGGGAGAAGATAGCATTCAAGGAGGGTGTGACCCGTATATCGCCCTTCGTTGCATGATAGAACTTTGGAGATGATGGCCGCAGCCAATTATATTTTT
>JABSTQ010006055.1:0-58185 GCA_013358835.2 Ixodes persulcatus | reverse complement strand
TCTCAATAATTCACACAAAGCATTTTATCTTGAAGTTGAAAGAATGTATGTTCATGTTCAAAGAACTCGTAGAGTCAACAACCATTTGACGCAGGCGCTGAAACAACTTCGCTAAAGGTGTTTGAAGCGTGTATGTTCTAGCTTCTTTCTCATGTACAGGGGCAGCATTGCCTACAGATGTTTTAAGTCCTTCAGAAGATTTTGTTCCACTCAAAGGTGCTCTACGTCGAAATTATACCATATTATTTTACTCACCATAAAGGTGTTCAAATGGCGTAGTCAAAGGTGTACGTCCTTCGAACATCCTTCGCACACCCTGAAGTGTCTAAATAGTTTCGTGTGTATACCTACCACACAGGATGAACTATATAAACTATCAGGTCTAATGTTAGATTTTTCGTTTTGCTTTTAATTCTGTAGGAGCAATTGGAAACCCTTTGGTAAGAACTTCCCGTAAAAATTAATCGTAAAACTCATAAAAATTAACGGCACACACAAGCAGGAAAAAATGGTCCGTGCGGTAATTTTGAATATAGATCTGTCACACGAAGCGCCATTTCAAATCCCACAAACCGTGTTCCACAGTTTGATGAACAGCGTCCGACACTTTAGAGCACCATAAATGTTGAGCACGGGAGCCAGAGTTGCTCGTCTGTTTTCCACGTACCGCCGCGCCGCTATTCGCCGAGATCCGATCACGTGAGGAGCCGGATGAAAAGTTGTGCGGGAAAGCAGACGTTGCCCGCGCCCCGGCGTACGTTCCCCTGCTTTGGATTTCAGATTCAAAAGGCGTTTTATTGCCACAAATACAAGGTGAAGGTGAGGGGAATATGCCGAGTGACATCTTCGTCTGGGCATGTGGCACTAGGAAAGAGGATGAGGCAGGAAAGAATCTACACATATACGTCCAGCTTCGCTTCTAGCACGAAGTTTAGGCGACTAAGCTGGCCGTTTTCTTTGTCTGATGACTTCCTTGGGTGAACCCAGTCATCAAGGTTCTGGGCATATATGGGTTTGAACTTGGTCCGAATTTGTTCATAGTAGGAGCATTCATAAGAGATGAGTCATGCCTCCTCTTATGTTGTTCGTGCATTTGTTGCACGTGCTGGAGCGTCTTCCTTTGCTCCATGCGGCCATGCGTGCCGGAGAGCGGGTGGCGCCTGCCATGATTCGGGTGAGGAGGACCTTGTCTCTTCTTCCGATACCTCTCGGTAGAAGGTCGGGCGTCTGGGGAAGGCTTTCCCACAATCTTGTTCTGTACCTCTCCTTGATTAGGATCTTCTCCTCGACAGGATCATAATCTTCGTCATCACACAACGTCTTCCCATTACCGGGTGCGGCGTATCCGTGGTCGTGTGGTTGTGAGGATGTGGGGGCTTTGCCCTCGCTCGCGGGAAGAAACGAGCGCCGCGCGAGCGAGTTGATGCACCTTTTCTTTGCCGGGGATCCCTGCATGGCCCGGGATCTAACCTATCTTGATGGTGGTGCCAAGTTGACGTAGTTCGGCTGCCATTTTCTTAATTTCTTTGACCTTTCTGCTTGCGCTGGAGGCTTTCTTACACTCTCGTACTGCCTCCTTGGAGTCTGTAAAGAGTCTGAGTTCCCTCGGGAATAGGTCTTGCCGTTGATGCGCGAAGAGGTTCAAAGCCAGGAGGATGGCTTTGAGCTCTCCTCTCTTGATCGTGGTTCTTGCGGGTAGTTGGCAGCATTCCGTGACCCCCGCAGCGGGGGCGAGAAACGCCGCTCTCCCAGCGGGCCTCGGTGTGTCATCTCTTGCGTGGTCTGTGTATACTGCCAGGATCTCGCTCGGGTCGGTCCAAGGCTCTACCATCTACCGGTGTCCCTTGGCGATCCGCTCGTTCCTTTTTTCGTCCCCTTTCTTGTCTCTAAGAGGCCTCCTTTCGGTAATGTCTGCCATGTCTTCCCATGGCGGAAGCCATTCCGACAGGTTTGGTAGGTCTTCTAGGTTGTTGCCTAGCAGCCCCAGGATCTGTCTTCCTTGCTTTGTGTGTTGAATTCTTTCTTCGTGCGCCACGACCCTGGCCTGGACCGTGTCCTGTAAGGTGTTGAGCTGCGCCCATTTCTCTAATTCTATCCTTTTAGTAAAAAGGGTAGGCCCGTAATCACTCTCATCGCATGCCTATTGCGTGTCTCGAGTCTTTCCCACTCAACTTTGGTTAGATTGTAGTGTCTCGCGCCATAGCAATCCGCGATGTCACGAGTGCTTTGACCATGTTTTTGGCCACCTCTAGAGTCGCCACCCCTCTAACGCTGCATTAGTCTGCGGATGACTCCCAGTGGCCAGTCGCAATGTCTGCTTGTTTGTCGAAGCCAGATGTTCCCTGCACCAGTCTTCTCGAAAAACAGACCTAGCACTTTGACCTCTCGAGACGAGAGAATCCTTTTCCCAGCCAGCACCAGGGTCATCTTCACTCCAATCTGTTCTGTCCTCTCCTTAAAAGGGACTAGGACCACATACTTGGTCTTCTCCGGTGCCGCACTGAGTCCCACCTTCCGCAGGTAATTCTCGATGACGTCCAAGCCTGCTTGTAGCGTTTCTTGTTGTTGGTACAGGTCTCCGGTCTGCGTCCAAATGGTCACGTTATCGGCGTAAACCGTTAGACCCAGTCCTTCGATCTGTTCACGTTGGTGTGGTAAGGCTGCCATCACTATGTTAAATAGCATTGGTGAAATCACAGAGCCCTGTGGGACACCAATTCTGTTCGTCCTCCTCCCACCTTGCTCTTGTCCGCAGCGCACCGAGTACTTGCGGCCCTCGAGAAAGCTTCGAATGAAGTTTAAGGGTCTCCCGGAGATTCCCAGTGGATTGAGCTTCGCCTTTGACTGTGGCATGCGGTACCGAGCCGAAGGCTTTTTTTACGTGCAACAGCGACGATAGTTCTGATCATCCTTTTCCTTTTCTCGATAATATCCTTCGAAATGAGCATGAGGCTTTCCTGCGTTCCGAGCCCCGGCCTAAAGCCCGTCTGCGCAGCTTGAAAACCTCCTGTTGTTTCAAGGAACCACTCGATCCGCTTCAGAACCATCCTTTCCCTTACCTTGCATGTGCAGGATGTCAAGGATATGGGGCGATAGTTGATGATGGATCCCTTGTCTTTTCCTGGTTTCGGAATGGGTACCACGTGGAATGTTTCCATTCCTCCGGCAGCTTTCCTGTCGTCCCAACGTTGTTGATTTCTTTAAGATATTCCTCTTTTGACTGATCTGGCAGATTCCTTAGCATTGTCATTGTAACTTTGTCTGGCCCCGGTGCTGTATGGGCTTTTCCGACATGAAGCGGCGCTTTCAGTTCCCCTGGCGTGAACGGGCTGTCTATTCCTGGGTCTGGGGCGAGCATCTCAATCATGTATGGTTTAAACCCATCTGCGGCGTCCGGTGGAGGCTGCGGGAAAAAGAGCTATCCCGCCATTTACGCCAGGTCCTTTCCGGGCTTGACCATCTTTAGTGCTAAAGACTGCGTCACTCTGGTCGTCTTCTTTTTGCCCAGCATCGCTCGGCTCGTCGCCCACAAACGTTCCATTGATGTCTTTTCTGAGAGTGAAGTACAGTGGTCGAGCCACCTCCTCATTCCCAGCTTCTCTGCGTACACCTTTGCTTCTACCGTCGCTAGGGTGATGTTCTTTCTGTTTTCCGGTGTTCTCGTGCCTTTCCTGTAGTTTTGTAAGGCCTGCAGTCGTTTTGCCCAGAGCTTTAGGAGGTGCAAGTCTGGGGTGGGGGCGTCCTTGTCCACATTGCTGCAGATGGTCGCCGCCTCGATCGCCTTCCTTAGCCGGGCCTCGAATGGGCATCCTCCAGGTCATACTCTTCCAGCATTTCTCGGTATTTGTCCCAATGTATCGTTCTTGTCTGTCTTTTCTTATTCTCTCCTTCATACTTCTTGTACCGAAAACCGGAAAACGATCGGGAGATGGTCGCTTCCCCAGCTGTCTTCGAGGCATTTCCATTTCTGGTATTTTGGGTATGGGTTGTCCACCCACGTGAGGTTCGGTGTGGCGTCCTTCTGTCCTGTTGTGCCAATTCTTGTGTTTGCTCCTTTCGAGTTGGCCAGGTGTAGCTGATATGTCATCATCTCCTCAATCAGATCTTCTACTCCATTGCTCTCATTGCGGTACCCCCCATTGGATGATGTAGGTTGAAATCTCCTACGTAAACTTTATGGTTTCTAGGGTACATATCGTGCAGGTGAGCGATCCAACCGTTTTCTAGTTGGCGTTGCTTCTTCGAGAGCGGCGGTCTATAGTAGACAGAAGCCATCGTTACATACTTCTGTTGCCAGGAAATCTTGATGGCAAACACTTCTTGGTCGTCGGTGCAAAACTGCGTGGTGTCGATTTGGCAGCGTGGTAAGTCTGTGCTCACATAGATCATTGCTCTGCCTGTGGGATCCTTCCCAAACCTTTTGTTAGTGATGGATGGGCACGAATGCGCCTCGAACCCAGGTAATGCAGTCTCTGTCGTGTTAGTTTCCTGCAGGAGTAGGATATCTGGGCGTTCTGATGGTACGTCGAGAAGTCGAGCCCTGAGCTCCGCGCCCTCTTGCGCAGCCCCTAGCGATTCCACTGCAGAACTCTTAGCATGATTCTGCAGGAAAAAAGGACTTGCGCGTTGTCATGAAGTTCTCCCAATGCATGCTCATCTTGTCTAGTTTTGCCTTTATGCGACAACATTTGCACTCGCTGCCGAATGCCCCGCTGGTCTCGGACGGCTTTGGCGCTTGGCCTTGTGCAACCTTGTCTGCCCAAACCCTTTCGCTAGGCGGTACTGGGACCTTGGTGGCCCGTTCCTCGTCCCGTGCTTGTGTGTTCCGGCTGGCTTTGTTTTGAAGTTTCTATCTTGCTTGATCCTCACGCATCTTCTTTTTTGCCGCAACCTTGGTCGGGCATGCCTTGCTGCTGGTCATGCGACCTGTCTTCCTGCACTCCTGGCAAAATAGGCTCACTTCTTCACGCTCCTTGTGACCCGCTTGCTGGTCCGTAATGTCTTCTTCGTGCCGTCTTCCACACCTTCTACATTCCTCTGGGTTGTAGCAGATGTCGGCTTTATGGCCTATCTTCTGGCAATTGTCGCATACCACAGCTTTGGGTCTGTGTGGATAGACCTTTTTGCAGCAATTTCCATAGAATTTCGACCTGGGAAGCGTGTTGCCATCAAAAGTAATGACCGCAGTGTTGGTTTTTCTTTTCCCAACCGATGCGCCGCCACAATGTTAATCTTCTCAGAAACTATTTCAGTGTTCAGAACGTTGTTGTTTTCGTCTTGATTTTCGGGATAGATGTCGTAGATTATCCCTTTTGTGTAGTTGCTCCCGTGCGTGCGGAAGACGTGCACGTCAATTCCTTAGTGGTCATTAATTTTGATCACCTTGATCCCCAGGATCTGTCTGGCTAAGTCTCCCGAGTCTGTCCGGACCGAAATGAGGTTAGCTTTTTCGAAGTGGTGAAAAGTGATCACGGCTTGATTTCCATGCGGCAATAAGGCCACACTCTGAGCTTTGACAGATTGAATGTGGGGTTTGAGAGACATCTTGGCCGGTCGAACCTTCAATTCCACATATCTTTTGGGTTGCTGCTTGGCTTTTTGCTGGTGCTTCGTCTCAGTGTCTACCCGCGGCCTCTTCGACGCTTTCTTGTACGTTACTTGATGCCATGAAAATAAGTCGTTGCTGCTTTTATCGCTCCTAGGCGCTTCGTCCAGCTGCCGGTCCCCGCAGGTGGTCGGAGCTGCCTGGCCGGTTCTTGTTTTCGCCTCCGTCGCTTCCGAAGTAGGTGTAGGGCTGTTATCTAAGCCACTGCCGGTGGATCGATTGACGTTCCTCTCCTTGTCCAGCGTTCTGGAAGCTTCCATCTTCTTCCCGGGAACAACGTCCGTGGGGCTTTGGTGATTCCCGCCGTTCGCCGGAGTGTCCCCGGTCGGGCCCGAGCGTTTGTTCTTGCCCTTTTTTTTCTTGAGTTTCTTCCCTTGTTTTTTGTCGTCTTCCTCCAACAATTTCTTGAGCAGTGCGATTAAAACGGTCTTAGGGTGTTACCTAGAACAGTCCTCAATTCCGCTACGGCGTCCTCAATGTCCGCTCCTTCTTGACCATGCGTATTTACGCTCGACTTACTTGCTTCGCCATTGCCCTTGCTCTGGATTTGGTTTCTCGCCGGCCCAGCGATATCCATCTTCTCGTCGAGGGTCGTGCCTACCTGCCTGCGTAGCAGTCTCTTCTCCATGCTGAAAAACGTCGGAGAATATAACACGTCCGTTCGACACGGCGTCTTAAATTCCCGCCGCTCGAGCCAACGCACGCGCCATTACGACCGCCCCGCCATTTTTCCCCTGCTTTGGAGCGCGCCGCGCGCCTCGAATGCGCGGCCCCGCTATTCGCCGAATTCAGTCACGTGAGGAGCTGGATCAACATGCCGTGCAAGAAAGACGGCGCTACAGGGATAAACGCGCAACTCTGGCTCTCGTAGGGAGCCTAGACAGGAACTCTAGTCAGCGCCAGTCAGCGCGCCAACACGCGTAGAGCAAGACTGATGTACATGCTTGCGCATTCACAACTCCTAAGAAGTGCTCAAGTGTACATCGATATTTTTTTCTGTTCAAAGTGACCCCCACTGGGGACATTTTCAACGCCTTGTCATGCTTGTCTTGATCGCCGGCTTGGCTTAAACTGGAACAAAGACTGGAATGTATACAAATTGAGTACTACCTAAAGCTCTTTTATGTTCTAGATTGCACTGCTGGCGCTGTCAATCAAAACGGGAAAGAACTCGAGAGATCTCGAGAACACTGCCAAAGCAACTAAGAACCATAGGCGAAAAGTCACCATACTAAAGTAAAGCGAGAATGCCAATCCAAAGTGTGTCACGTTAAACCACCCTATAAAAACGCCCATTGAGGACGGCTGACGCCATGTGTCGGCTGTGGCGTCAGTGAGACGTGTTTCTTTTTCAGACGGAAGGGAAAAGGCACCAGTATTTCGACGTCCGTCGGTTTGCAACTGCTTCGCGGTTTCTACGTTTCGTTTAAATTGTCTTGTTGTTCGTGTGTGACAAGTCTGAGGTGTCTACGAAAGCAGCGGGACGTTCAAATAGCGACACGGATACAAATCTTGCCTCCATGATGCTTCTTGACCGGCGCGTAAGAAACACAAAGCTACCGACGCACAGATCAAAGAGCTATCATCTTGCTGTCTGCATCGCCATTCAACGAGATGTGCGCATTTTCCGACACCAGATGCGTGCGATTGACTGCAATTTTTATCATCAGCCAATGCTTTGAAGGATTGAGTACTCCTTTCGTATGTTATAAATAGTTGAAACGCTACATCAAGAAAGGGTACCAGCGTTCTGTGCCGGCGTAACAAAACTACCAAAAAAGCGTTACACGCTGCCTCATAGCTAGGTTATACTCTTGAGTTTCTTGTATTCGCCAAGGCCTAAAAATAGGCTCATAAAACCTGGACTTGATTGCATGACATTCGTTGTTGGAAAATACGCGTATCTTGTTGAAACGCGACGCCGACTGCAAACAAAATTATACTTTCTTTAACTACCACTTTCGATCGCCTTCCAGTCCGAAGCTCTAATTCGGAAGTTTGGTGGCAAAAAACCTGAAAAGCGTAAACAAAAAAGCGAAGTTTTGATGGGGGACGCTAAAATAATCTAAAAAAATTAATTTTGACAGCTGGCGTCAAAATAATTTTTTTAAATTATTTTCAGGTCTAGAAGTAACGCCACTGATGACAATAATACTTCAAGTTATTTTTACAGCGGACGTCGAAGTAGTTAATGCCTAGGAAAGATGCGTTTATATTTTAAGGCTTACACACCAGCAGCTCTTAGCGTCCCTTTCCTGCAAAATCGGTAGCGTCCGTACGCAAAAAAAAAACAACAAAAAAACTTGTTTTTGCGCGGAGTGCTTTATATTGAACAAGACTAAATCTTTCCCCATTCCCGTCACCCTTCGAAAAATCACGACATCTACAGCTATAGGCGCTGTCCCTTCCTCTGTTGAAATAAAGACTTATGGATGAATCAATAAGTCTGCATTTCAAATCGTGCTTTACTGCTGCTGCAATTTTGGGGGCTTGCGACCAGTCAAGCTGTTTGTCAACAGCTTTATTTCCCTTGTCTCCTCCAACATTGTGTTGGGGGAGACTTGCTTACTCATTCGTTATCCGCCCTAAACTGGAATACGCATCTGCTATCTGGGATCCGCACCAAGCCTACCTCATCAATAACATCGAATCAGTTCAGCGTCGAGCATTACGTTTCATTTACTCAGATTGTTCTTCTTTTACTAGCGTCACATCTCTTCGAACCAGTGCCAACCTCCCCCTCCTCTCTGAACGCCGCTATTTAGCTTGGTTATCTCTTTTTCTCAAATTGTTTTACAGCCCGTGCCTCCGATTATCATACCTCCTTCTTTCTGTACGCCGCAACTGTCGCACGGGTCACAATCTCGATGTACAGCGTCCAAAGGCAAGAACCACCACTTTTAAGAACTCATTTTTTTCAGGTACAGCCTTTGATTGGAACGGGCTCTCCGAGAACATTGTAACTACTAATGACTTATTAGAATTTAAAGAATTAAATCGTCCAATCGCGTTTTAGTTATTTTTGTGTGTTTTTTTTTGTGTTTGCCTACTTATCTTCTTGCCGATTTTTGTTTTATTTTACGTGCAAATTTCCTTTTCTGATTTCGTACCTCTCTTTTGTTGATGTTTGTTGTATTCCACCCCTTATGTAATACCCCCTATGGGGGTCCATAAGGTATTGAAATATATAAATAAATAAATAAAAATTGGGAAATAATGCAATTATAATAATAATAATAATTATTATTATTACCTCGTTAGCTGTGGTTACTGAATACGAGGAATTGCAAAATATTTAACGTTTTATATACCGCAAGATAATCTTAAAGAAACTAATGATGTTAAAGGGTTTCGTGCAATTCTTTATTTTTACGTTAAGAACATTTTTGTTCTATTCCACCGAAGAGAAAACAGAGACTTCACCTAAATATTGACTGGAACCCATAGCAAAGTGTCAGAATGACTGAAAACCATACTTGGATAGAAACCTAATTGCAGTAATCAAAATACTGCATTTTTATTACTCTGTTGAGTGCCTTGTAATTTTAGATAGTTCCTTTCTTCTACAAACAATTATACCTGTAATTTAATTCCTTCTTATGTTAGTAAATTCATATTTCAAACTACAATTCGAAGTACACCGACATGCGTTCAGTGTGCACACGTTTGCTTGTGCTTCCGGTTTTAGCAAGTCTTTCTGGAAACAGAGCAGCCAACAGCCATATATACTTCTTTATCACTGAGGATGAGACGTGCCCAGTTATCTGTGTTCCGCCGAAAGTTTCGCTTTCGGGTATACATGGGCCGTCATGTAGTACAACCGTCATTGAAAGCACCGCCTGGCAACCAGGCACCTCCGTGTTAGACCCGAGTCGCCGAGCGTACAAAATGTTTTCACATTGATCCACCAACGCGGCTAATCGCCGACATGCGTTCAGCATGCTCATGTTTGCTTGTGCTTTAGGTTTGTCTCTTACGACACAATTCTACGTGCCGTACTTTAAACCTGTTTTTTTTTTTTTTTCTTTTGTCGGTGCCGTGTTTTAAAGGTATAGAGGGCCTGTGTAATTGAGTACTTGATTGAGCAATCAGTTGTGTTTTAACGCTGTCTACTCTTAAACTGCTGCTTCTTGCTTCGAGAAATCTCGAAAGTTGCCCAGGTCCTACCGAGCTTGAAAATTAAATTGCTAATATAATGACATCGGTGTTGGTTTGGCCGAAAACTGAGCAGGGACAGTCAGTGCTCTTACAGGAGCTCAAAAATGTACAAGCCAAACAGCAGACGATGGATGAGAAACTAGAATCACTATCGTCTAAAGTAAAGGCTATAGAAAGCGACCTAACAATAATTAAAGCGCCAGTGGAGGACCTGCATGTTGTTGACGACGCCACAAAAGAATTATCGAAGCGAGTGTCACATCTTGCCTTACTGCATATTAGTCTCTAAAATCCGTCACCATGGTCACACGGAATCTCCGATGGTATCCCACATTCCGAGAATGAAGCATGGCGAAAATAATCCCTGGAGAAGCGGAACAAGGGTGACAAAGGACAAACACAAATCTCCAAACACAGCTAAGTGACTGGTGCACGACCGGAAAACTCTGCCTGGTCCGGCCTTGCGCCAGTCACCTAGCTGTGTTTAAAGATTTGCGTTTGTCCTTTATCCCCCTTTGTTCCGCTTCTACAGAAATTATTTTTGTCATTCTTGTCCAGCTCGCTTGCACCTTTGCATTTAATTGCGTTATAATCATAAATTTAAAACGCAAGCCTTTCGTCCTTGTTGGTGTTAGACTGGTGGCAGCTGATAAAACTCGTTTGGTCTACTGACGTCTAACCTTGGTTAGCTCAGTCGGTAGAGCACTCCACTGGAAATAGAGAGGTCCCGGGTTCGATAACCGGACCAGGCGGAATTTTACGGTCGTGCATCAGTCACCTAGCTGTGTTTGGAGATTTGTGTTTGTTCCTTGTCCATCTTGTTCCGCTTCTCCAGGAATTATTTTTGTCATTCTTGTCCAGCTCGCTTGCAGTTTTGCATTTAAGTGCATTATAATGAGTCATGGTCTGCTTTCGAACAAAAATTTATAACACTGTGTCGTGATAGCCTCGGTTGTGCTCTCAAACCGTCCGCTATTGAGCGTGCTTATAGGCTGGGTGCTTTCAGTGATCAACGGAACAGACCAATAATAGTGAAATTTCTGTCATTCAAGACGAAGAAAGAACTTTTCCTTCAGGGTCCGAGATTTAAAAGCGCATTGTATAGTCTTAGTAAAGATTTCTCGCCTAAAGTCCGGATGTAGCAGTTAAAACTATTCAATTAAAAAAAAAAAAAAAACTTACCGTTTAACCGTAGACTTAATAAATTCTCGATTCGGCCAAGCGCGTACATCCATGATACGGATTCCTATACCGTCGTCGAATGTAATCGATGGCAATAACAAACTGTATCTGCGACATTGTCAGCGTCAGTCAATACCATTACATTTCTAAAGGCTGACCTCGATGAAGCGAATTATGTGACGAATAACTGGCGAACGCCGCCCGACGGCACGCTCGCTTTGCGCGCGACGTAGCAGCCACTGTGTTAATTCCACGCGCAGAGCAAAAGCCGCCGGGCAAAATTCGTCGGTAATTCGCATCGTATTCGTCCCATGTAGTTCAGCCTTTAATGTAAACTGCCGAAGCGTTCGGGATAAATCTGACGACCTAGCTTGTCTTACTCAGTCACTAGTCCGGCCGTTGTTATTGGAACTGAATCATGGCGTTACCCATCTGTTCTTAACACTCAGGTCTTCCCCCCGAACTTTAATGTCTACCGTATTGATAGAGATAATGACTGTAGCGGTGTATTTTGGCTTGTTCATCAGAGCCTGCATAGCCTTCCTGTAGATATACAGGCGTGTCGTGTGAAATGATCCGGTCTAAGATTTTCCTCTTCCTTGGTGAATACTTAACTGTTGGTTCCTTTTAGAGGCCCCATCGAGCACTGCTCAACTACTTTTCTCAATGTATAATGGATTTACTGTTGTCGCGCCGGGTTATGTTGTTTTGGGCGGCGATTCTAATCTTCCATAAGTTAATGGGGAGATCACTGTCCCAAGATATATAATTTATCGTCAATCTATTCTACATTTTTTTGGATATTATAAATGACTTCGATTTCAGTCAGTTTGTTACTGACCCCACACCAGTTGGTGTTAGTCGTTCAAGTGTTTTGGATATCCTTATGTATAATAGATTCTCATTGATAACCTTTGTTTCAGTAGTTCTAGGAATAAGTTATCATGGGGCAGTTGTAGCTTCCCTGAAATGTTCGAAAGTGGCCAGACAGAGATGCCCACCCCTAAAAAACATGCATGTTCAATAGAGGGGATTACAATATTATTAGTTTTGATGTCATGAATTTTATACATTTTTTTTATTTTGAAGTGCACAATGTGTCCACCGATGTGAATACCTTTTGGGAATATCTTTAAAAATAAAATAGTGGAATTTATAGATATTTATGTTCAAACCAAGATAATCACTGCAAAGAGTAAGCACGATAAACTTTGTATGAATTCAGAAATCAGGCGGTCAATAAATAAGGTGTCAAGTCGAAACGTGTTTTTATTTGTAAACAAGTTGTTAGTTAATTACACTTATTCAGACGAGGGTCCCAAATTAAAAAAAAAAAAACTCTTGAATGGTAATAAAGGTAATAAAGAGTTATTCTGCGATCAAGTTGGTATCGCTATATATATAAAAAAGATAAACGTATGTTCGCAAGATATAAAAAAAATATCACGATTCACTGCTCCTAAACCAACTTAAAGATCTTCAAAAAGATTTCAATACAAAAATAAAAATAAAATGCACAATCGAAATATTTTATTTTTCTTGATAACAAACCTAAGGACTGTCCCAAGGTGCTCTGGAATCATGTAAAATCACAACGTAAGGATGTGGCTGGAATCCCCGCTCTTCTTGTTGATTATAATCTCCCGACAGACGATAGCCTTAAGCCATCCGCTTTTAATCGATACTTGAAGTTTGTGTTTTCAACTTTTACACCTACATCCCTAACTTCGACTGTTGATAAAGTTAGCAGCAAAATGAACGACCTTACTTTCGATTACAACGGCATAGGAAAATTACTAGGCAATATAAAATTGTAAAAGCAACTGGACCGGATGGAATTCCAAATATTGTATTGAAAGCTTGTGCTGATATTAAAGCGTTGCACTTATTCATACTAATTACGAAGTCGCAAGACAGTGGGAGTCTGCCTGATGATTGGAAATTTGGAAATGTAGTTGCAATACATAAGAACGGTAAAAAAGTGTCGAGAACTACAGGCCCATTTTCCTGTAGTTGCTATGAATGCTATAAAAATTGGAACATATAATTTATTCTAACCTCATAGGTCATTTAACTAGCAATAACTTTTTCCTCAGTTCAACATGGTTTCCGCGCAGGACTATATGTAATACGCAACTACTGAAATTTAATCACTACCTTTCATGCTCAGTCGATAACCGTTGTCAAACTGATTGTATTCTGGATTTCAGGAAAACTCTTGATTTAGTTAATCACTCCCTTTTACTTTATAAACTACGTAGTCTAAACCACGCTGCAAATATTTGGCAGGGGAAAAAAACAATTATCTCTACATTAGGAAACAGCGTGTCATCATAAATAGAGTTCGCTTATCTTAAGTAAAATTAACTTCAGGTGTTCCACAAGGCTTCTTTTTAGGACCTCTCCTTTTTGTAATCTTTAATGTTGATATCACGCTTGGAATACATCGAGTATCAGGTTATATTCTGACGACTGCGTTTTATACAAAGAAGTGTCCGATGACTAAAGTGTTGGAATCCTACAGAGTGATTTCAATCAAATAACAGAGTGATGTGATTAATGAAAAATGTATCTTAATGTATCAAAATGTGTCCACGTTCGATTCACTAGATATCAAAAAATTGTCTCTGCTTTTTTTAAAACTAAACAATCATTCTTTGAAAATTAGTACTGAGAAACCATATATCTGGGGGGGGGGGGGGGTTCGCCTAACTGCTGATTTAAGATGAAATGATCACGTGAAGCAATTGTGCTCTAAGGCCAGCGGCATGCTGCAGTTTTTTGCGTCACATTTTTAAATAAGGTTCAGCTCCCTTGAAAGAAACCCTCTGTTTTTATTACGTCGTCCAAATTCTGGACTATGCCTGTAATTTTTAAGACGCGCACACGAAAATCTGTATAAACCAAATGGAAAAAAATCCAAAATCCTGCTACGAGATGTTTGCTAAATAACTATGATTTTCATGACATTATCTCGCAATTAAATCTCCAACTGGGATGGAAACCTTTACAATAAAGACGAAAGTGCCTGAGTCTCAAGTTTATGCATAATCTATATGACGGAAGTACCGGGATAAATAAATCATGATACATATTGGCACCTCATTATGTTTATATTTCGACTACCAATAAAAAGATCCGACAATACTTTACATGTACAAACATTCTAAAATATTAATTTTCCCCTAAACAATGAATGACTGGAACGCGCTACCCGACTCACTGGTAGCGCTTCCTAACGTTCAATCCTTTTTTGACGAAATCATGTTATTGTAGTCTGTTTTGGCGGCTTACTTTATTCGACCTGGGGTGGCTGTTGATCGTGTTCTCATAATATTGTAGTATACACTAGCATGTTTCTCTTTTATGCTCGGTAATTTTGTGTTGCTTGTTCCGCTATATGGTAGCTTTTGTATAGTTATTTCCGCCCCCCTCTCCTTTGCTGTAATTCCCACCGGGCAATATAGGTACCAAATAAATTAAAAAAAATGATATGTAACGCCCGAGGCTTGTTCTATAGAGTCAGTAACAGGCTAAAATACTGCGAGTGTCCTTCTTACCACCCCTCTGTCAACTCGTGGGTCTTAAGAGACAACGGGACAGCGTCAGGGTGCTAATTATTACGAACGCACAGCTGAGCAACTGTCAAAGTCACAGCATCTTCAGAAGAGCACACAAGATGCGTCACAAGCGAGAATAACATTCCTGATCATGAGGGAGAAAAGGAATAAAAATAACACGACTGCAATGTTTACATTGAATAAGTTATCACCGCTCCTTTTCGCCATTTCAAGAAGAACTTAG
The DNA here is from genome assembly GCA_013358835.2 of Ixodes persulcatus. Classification (NCBI taxonomy): domain Eukaryota; kingdom Metazoa; phylum Arthropoda; class Arachnida; order Ixodida; family Ixodidae; genus Ixodes; species Ixodes persulcatus. Next base: position 43,436 of record JABSTQ010006055.1, on the reverse strand, counting down.
AATTGGCCCTGCATTTTATCCTTTTTTTGTGTGTGTGTGTGTCGACCAATCCTATTAGATCACTCTTACTTTGAAGTAGCTTGATTCAAAATACCAACAGCTTTGAACATGATGCAAGAAAGAAACCAACTGAGACATATTACCTGTGAAAACTCAGTTACCATGTCATGAGATTAATTATCTAGGTGAGATAAAGGCCATAATTGCATGGCTACTATTTTAATTTTCGGTTGTATTATATAGCCTCTTATATGAGGAGAACGCCCGCGCCTTCCACGCCAGATCCGGCCGCCAAACGGGGAGTGAAAAAACGTAAGATCTGCACAAAAATAAGGTTAAGGGCTGTTAGCGTGTTCACTAATCCGCGGCCACTTATCGAAATTTTGCACTTTTTAGTGCGAAAACATTAACTGTCCCATGGAGCGAGCCGACGTCATCAGCTTTGAAGCCGCGCCAGATGGCACCTGAACTCCTTTCTCCAAGTGAAGCCGCGCTCTACTGGCTCCCAGCTTTGAAACCACGCGAAAAGCCTAGCCAAACGGCACCTAGTTTCCCCGATCCCAAAGCAACGGTGTGAAGCCGATGGATTTCGGCTTCAATCCCATTTGCTGGCGCAAGTCATAGTTTCAAGGAACGAGGTTCTCATTGGCCGCTGCGTGTCAGTTGCAACGACCGTCACCCCATGGCGCTGAGTGCTCGCGCCACCAGCGCGCTGGTAACACAAATCGTCTCTCCGTCGAGTGAGGCAGCGGCTCCGCGCCCAAGGTCAGATCGGCGAGGAGAACGCGCGCTCGGGCGTCGACGCAGGTACGCCGCAGACGAAATAAGGGAGCGGAAGAACGACATGGATGTTTGCGCATTCACAACTCATAATAAGGGCTTAGGTGTACATCGAGCCTTTTGACAGTTTTCTGGAAAAAGAATTGTTTTTAGTCTTTCATTGTTATTTACGACGTAGCCTCCTTTCTCTTGGCCATAGGCGCATCCTCCTACTTTCTCCTACCCCCACAAGGAGAGCAGGGTACGTCGTAAGAAGGAACTATGAAGGAATCCGGCTGTCTTCCTCGCTTCTTCAGGAGAAAGCAAAAATAAAAGAAGAAAGTGAGGTGGTTCTTTGCACCCCTGCTAGAATTACTGAGTGTCGTTGTTTTTAAGAAAGAGTCACCCCTCACCTGCGGGCTTTCCTCCGTCTTTTACCGCGACCTGGCAGCCTACTGTTTTGGCGCGACCTGCCTCGGGGGCCCCAAGGCAAAGCACCGGCCTACGGATTCACAGGTGACGGGTTCGAATCGAGGTCGAGGTGCCCTCAATCTGACGTAGGCTTATTGTGGAGAAGAGATAACCGGTATTTCGGTTGCACGTCGAAAGATCCTGAGATGGTAGAAATTAATCCTCATGACTCCGCTCGAGCGTGCCAAATGCCCTTCGTTGGCATGGCGCGTAAAACCCTTAAATTTGGCATTTTACTGTTCTGGCGCCAAAGGCGCAGGATTTCCCCCTTTAGGAAAACCTATGCTCGTAGAAAAAAAAAATAGAAAAGCAACAAATAGCACCAGTTGCAGCTAGAGGGTGTCCTGTCTCCTTGACATGCTTTGGCAGAAAAGCAATATTCTAAACAAAACGAGGACACAAACAAAATAAAAACACAAAAATGAGCGCAGCTGCTCACATTATTTCGCAAATAGATATTTGCAGGCACTTTACTGTAACCAACGTAAACCGATGTGTAGATTATCATCAACGGTCATACAAGAATTAAAACATGCTTCTCAATGCCAAAACGTACTATTACATACGCCTCATTCAAGCCGAGTAGTTCTCAAAAGAAAGAAAATGCTGAATAATTGCAGTACTTTTTTAATTAATAAAAATGTCTAATGCATTATCTTTTTGTATTATTCCTGTCCGTAATGTATACTGTTCGGAGCAGAGTAGTTGTAATAATAATTAAATGACATAATCAAAGTAATTTGGCCAGCTGGGCTACGAATGTACTTACATAATCCCTAGTGACAGGCTGCAAGGCTAAAGTAGATGGTATATATCTCTGTCAGCAACCTTTTCGATGTCATTCTTTGTTAGCTCTGCTCCAATGTTCCAGCTACGGTAGAAGAAAGAAGAGTTGTCTTAATGGTTCATATTTGCAGTAAAGGAAGTTTGGCGAAGATTCCATGGCCTCCGAGATCCCGGAGGTCCGGGATCTCGGAGGCCATGAAGGTTCACTCGCATTTCTTAAAAACACTGAGATGGCACAACATGTCTGGGGGTAGTGGGGGCCGTTGTGTGCCACTTGAGGAAATGCAAATGACTTTTTTCTATCCCATTTGATATGCAATTTTATTTGTTTTCTGGGTATTTCTGGCGAGAGTCAACGCAGAACAAATGGAATACTTACATTTGCAATATTTATACTATTCCCATTTTTGTTTTGTTCTTTCTGTTTTTCTGTTTGTTTTACAGCGGTGTACAATATTTCTCGTGTGAATATTTGTTGTTTTTTTTAAACCTCACTACATTTTGAAGTAAAACCACTACAAAAAATATCACGAAAATAATTTCTGGAGAAAGGGAACAAACGTCATACACAAATCTTTGTGGAGATTTCTGTTTGTGCTTTGTCCCCCTTGCTCCTTTTCTTCAGTGATTATTTTCATCATACTTGTCCAGCTCGCTTGTATTTTTTCATTTAATTGCATTATAATTATAACCTTGAAATGGAAGCCGTTCACCCTTGTTGGTGTTAGACTAGTGGCGGCTGATAAAACCCGTTTGCTCTACTGACGTCTAACTCCTTGTTGGCTCAGTTGGTAGAGCGCTCCACTGGAAATGAAAAGGTCCCTAGTTCGATATCAGGACCAGGCGGATTTTTTCGGTCGCGCAAAAAGTCACCTAGCTGTGCTTGGGGATTTATGTTTGTCCTTTTTCACCCTTGTTCCCCTTCTCCATGAATAATTTTCATAATTCTTGTCCAGCTCGCTTGCACTTTTGCATTTAATTGCATTATAAACAAATGCAAAAATATGTTCCGGTATACCTTCACTCGCGGTAATTCCCTTCAAAATGGGAGTCAGCACCACAATACAAACAAATTAGTAGTGCAGGTACAGGCACCAACCTGGAATTAAACATTAGGTGTTCTGTTCAATCTGTCCTCTTCTTGTGTGTAACTCTAATTCAAAGCACATAAACAATAATCTTTCGAGCTGTTGTCAGATTCTCGCAGAGGGGCTGAATCGTTGAATAATTTTCCTTTACGAAGTTAAAAAAAAACGCTACTGGCCTATTTATATTGTTTACAATACCAAACAATCTAGCGGCGTGCGAGAAACACAATAAAAAGGCGTTCCAAATTAAAGCCGCCGCTATAGTCTGGACGCGTAGGTTCGACATTTCAACCTATTATAATGACAGATTCTAATATTTTGAATGCAAATTCTAGGCTATTAAGAAAGTGCTGTCATCAAACTTGGTGTCATCTCACACTGACTCAATACCGCAACCCTGTGAGAGAGTAGAGCAGAACTGAACCAGTGCTTCTTTTTTCGCTTTCTGCCAACGATTTACTTCAAAGACCAACAAAGGCCACCTCAATACAAGACGGTTTCAAACGCACAAGCCTTCGAATAAAGCACCGAATTATATGCGCGCTCATGTGCAGTTAGGCTATTTTATTGGTGTCGTCCTTATTTGCGCACGCGTTTTCAAGGCCCCCGCTAGCCGCGCTACCGCCCACGCGCCGATAGAAAGGCCCCCAACAGTCAGGCCCCCTGCCGGGAGATAGGAAACCATAAAAAACGATTGGCTCCTTGATTACGCCTGTCCGGAGACCTCTCCTTTCTACGACCATCGTTCGAGTTAAATTATGTATGCTGTCGTGCATGGTGGCAGTCTAGATTTTCTTTCACCATAGTGTCTGCATGAAGGGAGCTGTTGGTATCTGCATACAGCTGGCGTGGAGCTTGCGTGCCACCCTGTAAATCGCCGAAATCGGCGTTATCAACAACAGCTTTTTAAAGAAATTCAGCATGTGAAATGTTTCGTTTTCTGTGATATTGTTTTTTTTTTTTAGTTTCCGAGTGCTCATTTTATTTAATATTTTGTAAATTGTGAACAAAACAAGAACAGTCATACATAGGAAATGTATCATATAAGACCTGTCATTCCAATGTGAAGACTTTTATACAATACAAAACTACGCGGGTTTACCTCAATTAAGTTAGATTCGAAAGGCACACGCGTCGCCGTTTTATTCGGTGGATGCAACTTCCAGATTCCGTTGTCTTGTGAAGTTACTTTTTTGACTAAGGTAGTCGGTGGTATCCAAAAGTCACCATTGGATCCAGCAAAATAATTACACGTGACAGCTTCACCAGCTGAAATTATTGACTGCTCTGTTTACTGCGGATTGTGATGCAAAAATGCTTTAAACATTGAAAGATATTATAATTCCTAAAGTCACCAATGAGTTGTTCCAGCGTAATTCAAGTTTTTCATGAACTGACTGCTACGAGTCATCTGTGATTGTGTGTTTGATTGAACCTTTAGTGTTAGATAGCAAACACTCATGACTTGTCATTCTCTAAAGGTACAAAATTGTTATGCGGGCTTTGCGTGACATTAAAAATAGTTTTACTGAATACGTCGAGCAAAAGTTAACAATCTGACGCTAAATAAAACACTCGTCAGCGGTAGTAAGAACGTAGTGCAGTCAGCCGAGGAGGACAAAGGAGTATTGTGGCAATTCTGAGAGTAAAAATTAGAAATGTTTCCTCGGTTGTGGCGTTAACCGGAATAGCGCTTTCACAAATGCAAGTTGGCCGGCACTAATAAGGCTATGTTATACTTCTACGTTGAGTGCAGTGAACGCACTGTAGAACAGAAGGCCCCCTTTCATTGGCCGGCGAGCAGGAACTCGATATCTACGACCAATCAATATATGTGCACGCTCTTTTACGCCACGTTTGCTAAGCTCAACGTCGGTGAATAACATTGCGTTTACACGTAAATATTAGCTTTCATAAGATAAAGTTAGAGCATGTATTTTAAGAGGCGGATACTACTTCCCGTGCTCCATATATCCTTGGACATTGAAGGCAACCTACCGAAGTACCTTTTGCGTGCGCTCTCACATTATACAGCTTTTGTTTTTGTTCAGCTAAATCGCATGCTTATGACTGTAAACGAAAGACTAGCACTTGCACATAAATCTAGGCACAGCTTAATGGCACTCAAAATCCCGAAGCGCGTTTTATAACCAACGGATTCAAAAAGTTAGTCACTATAGCATCGGTACGTAAACAATGTATGAAGTGTGTTGCCAACAATAAAGCAGCTAGAGGCAATTTGATCTATTAGGTACATAGTTTATGCCATAGGGTATCATATAAAAAATAAATTAGTTTTTACTTTACACAGATACAAATAACGCCTATTGCCGTAAGCATAGACTGTCATATAATGAATCGGTAGTGTTTTTATTGAGTTGTCAACGTTTCGAAATTCACGGTATACCGAAATAACTAAATCGCATAAAAACAAAAAAAAAATCTTGACTACGAGAGGAAGTTGTCAGGCTGCAAGGGTAGACAGTGCGCTGCTGTTCCACTCACTAGGTTTTACACATAGTCACTGACAGTTTAAAAACGCACGGCGTGGCGAGTCACGAGCCTCAGATTATCGCTTCAATTGAGATTACTTTATTCGCCAATAGAATTGCAGAAGAGTAAACCACAAGGAAAAAATTGGCTACATTTTCATCATTCTGCCAAATGTGTTTAATTCGGGGGGTTTATATATCTTTGCAAGTGAGATCCCGGCATAACCTTGAACTGCGCGCCTATGGTGAGGCGTACCTTATCTCCAGCCAGGGTTTTCGCTGTTTGTCGTACAATGTTGCCAAGCGTCTCTTGCGAAATAGAAGGATATATTTTAAGGAATACAATAATAATAAAAACAAAAGATCAAACGTTTATTATCTTCGGAAACGTTTTGTGGCACGTGCTCTGTGGCTATTTTAGTTCCAGTTAAAACCAAAAGGAAATTATAAACGCTTCCAAGGAATGCAAACGGGAGGGACGTCAGGAGCCACATATTGCATCAACAATTGTTGCGCTCGAGGCAGCGCTGGCTTCCACGACGCGCTGGAACAGAGGCTGCCATCGTTATAAAGTTGGCTCCAACCCTTAAACATGCCCCATCTACAATATTTGATACCACTATTGTGTGGATATCCCTCCCTGCGTTTCGAAACCGTAAGTACGTCGCTAACGTGCGCTAACGTCGGGTATCGGCGATGCAGCAGACACCACCGTCTTGTCCTCGCCCACCTCAAGGACGTGCCCCTAGCCCACCTCAAAATGGCGGCGGAAACGTTCCGCGGTGCCGGCATCTCTCAGTTTGGCAGCGCACAGGAGCCTTTCTTGCAAACGTGCATAGAGTGGGTGGCGCTCTTAGTTCGGGAGGTGCCGAGTGTAGGATGACCCTTAGTCTCTCAGTGACTGTGTTGGCTGGTGCTCTTAGTTCAGGTGGTGCATAGGGCAGGGTTTTGTATGGGACAGATTACGCCTCACCACTGTCTATTTGTGACAAGCGCGCGCTTTCCTTCAGCACCACCGGATAGGAAAGCTTCGCGCTGAATTTTCTGGGTCACCAAGAGAGGGGAAACTCGCTTTCCTGCCCTTTCACTGCTAATCGTTCCTTGCGCTTTTTCAACGCCACAAGTTTCTAACACCTGCTTCTGCTCCTCCCGTTCCTGTGTGCTGGGTCCGTAGCTCAGTCAGCAGCACACGCGACTTCCACGCCGATGACCGGGGTTCAATTACTTTCCCCGGTTGCGGTTTCTTTTCAAGATCGTTTAGCGGTTACAGGAGTAACCGACATACATATTTCGGGTTTACACGGCTCCTTAGGTTTGGTTTGCCCTATAAAGCTACCGTTTTAATAAAGTGGAAAGCCAAGCCTTACAAGCTGTCAGTTAATCTCGCACGTCGAAAGAACAACATTGTGAAGGAAATTATCACTCGAAAACACCTTCAGCTCTCTGAAAAAGCTGATCTACGTTCAATTTCGTCCTGAACGCGCTAGCAGTCAATCACTGCGAACAACCAAATGATGCTCAACCATGACAAAGCTTGGATACAATTAAAGCTATAAAACACCAATTCGCACAGGGAGAGCATGACGATTTACTTGCGCGTTGTCACGACGTACCTGACATTTTCCAGGTCTAATACTATTGAAAGCATAGCCGTTATCAGCGATTCTTCTATAAGTTACTCATGTAATTGGGTCCCAACACGTTTTACAGGAAAGTGAACGCAACAGTTTTTCTTAAATGAAAGCGCATGTTTTCGTTTCAACCAACAACACAAGTTACATAAAACAAGAAAACAAAAGTTTCTCTCGTCTGAGCGCGCTATTAAGGCAAAGAAAGCGTAGTGGTAGGTACAAGATATCGAGGAAAGGTTCATTGATCATGTCAGTATTATACGAGTTGACGGACACCGCGGCTTATGAATAAGTCAAAAGCGTTCTTCTTTCAGAAGTACCTTTTCTAGTCTGCCCGTCTTGAACTGTTCACTTCTTGAAACCTCGACACGTGAGGCGATTTACTAAGTATTTCTAGTGTTTGGATTGTTGGACTGCAGGGAGTCAATGGTCGCAAGGGCAGCATTACATGTCCGCAAAGGGGATGGGGCACACGTGACTTTGATGACCAGATATTTTCAAGTTCAAGGCCAGGGACAGGTCCGCTTTTACGAGAGGCCCATCATTTCTGCTATTTTTAGACAGGCAGTCTTTAAGGTTAAAAAAACTCAAGTAAAAGATTCGGTTGTTACTGATTGGCTAAAGTGAGTTTATAAGAAAGACGGGCTATATAAAAAGCAGGGAGAAGTCCAGCGCTTCCTCAGTTTGTTCCTACTAGGCCCAACAGACGCATCCAACTATGGTGAGTTCTCTGCTGTTTCCCCCGAGTCGTGCCACACTTGAAGTATGTGGCCCTTTGAATAGTGGGTGCGTTTAATTTAATAGTTAGCTTTAGAATGATCATCGTCTTCAAAGTGGAACAGGCAGGCTTAGTTTGAGCGAAACACCCAGCTTGAGCTTAAAACAATGCGCTTTATTTGTATAATTATTTTAATTACTTTTCGTATCAACCCTACTGGTGTGAGGCTGCTTTGACAAAACATTTAACAAACAAATCAACGTTCAACCATAATTCGTAAAGACACTAAACTGAATGTTTCCAAGCTGTCTTGACATCAATGCGTGTTTATCAATGCATTCATTCACATCGCGCTCGTTTCAGAGAGCAATAATTGGAACGTGGCCAATGTTTGTCAAAGTGGCACAGTTCTCTGAACCAAGATTGTTTTTTTGTATTAGAAATTGGGGCCTGAGAGTTAAAAGAAACCAAGGTATAACCGAAATTCAAATTCTTAAGCCAGTCTGGGTATTTTGGCCTAAATTGGCCAAACATGTGCCAGAATGAGTCTTCACCTCTGGTTGTTCGGTTTTCGCCTAACTTATTCTGGCCTAAATCGCATAACAAGTGCCAGACTTCGGCTTCACAGCTCGGGTGTTCGATTATCTTCTGTTAACTCTGAGCCTCCATTCCCAAGCAAATGCCAGAATTAGGCTTAATTAGTGGATATTCGATTGTCATGTGACATATTTAGCTCAAGTCTGGCAATTTTACACGTATCTGCCGAAACAGATATAAGTCAGAATTGGCATTGCTTTGGCTAATTTGTGACAAAGAAAAAGGACTGTCGCGCTAACTAACATCTTAGAGGTAAATATTATTAGGCCGAAGTTTGGCTTCTTAATGAAGTGCTGCCTGGGTGCGTACAATTATTAGAATATGTAGCGTATATGCCTTCTTTGATACCACTGTGTGCCTGGGTTCTTAAAATTTCTCTCTTTTCCTTTCAATCGCTCACAGTTCCGCACATTCCTCCTCCTGGCCCTGGCCACCTGCGCCTTTGCGGGGTACTTCGGATACCCTGCTTACACGAGCTACAACTACCATGCTGCACCTCTGACCACCTACTCGCATGTAGGCCACTTTCCAACCTATGGTTACGGTCATGGTCTTGGCTATGGTTACGGACTTGGCTACGGCCTCGGCTACGGCTATGGCCTGGGTGGTTTCGGCTACGGCGGCTTCTACAAAAAGTGTGAGTAATTTCATTCCCAAAGCATGCTTTACGTTTTTCCATATATCTTGCTTTGCTATATTTTCAAAAGCAGCTGGTGGTTTCTGCATAGAGACCCACGAACAATTATGTTATGTGACAATGCGAAATGTAAATCCTTATAAACTTAAGCGTGTTTTTGTATCAACAGAAACGGGAATGATGAAGAAGACCTCCCTGCATCGGTGATCAACCAACTTCCCGACGGTGATGGCGTAAAATAAAAAAAATAATAAGTTTTTGAATTTTCACTTTTGTCAATTCGTTCTTTTTCCTGCGTGATATCAAGTCAATAAGAGAAGGTTCATTTTTAGAATTATATCGCGATAAATAAGTTTTCTTTATGTGGTGGCTTAAAATGAGCAAAGGGATGTCACAAAGACGAAGCTATTCTGAATTAATCAGCAAACCCGATTTTACAGAGGACTGTTTCGCTGGTATTTACCTCGCCATTCAAGCTCTGTATACACACAAAAAAATTGGAAAATACGATACAATGCACAGACATATACCAACAGGCTAATAGGCTAGTAAACAGAAGCTGCCAAAGTGAATCATGTAGGAAACATCTTAATTCGGTGTTTCTCAATGCGCTCATAAACTTTCCACTTCATACCTCGGCTCTTAAACGAACAATTAGAAAGACTTGTTAATTAGTTTTAACCAACTGAATAACCAGGCGCACTAAAACTAATTGTGCACTTTTCAATAACGCTTTCTACGAACATTGCGTTGGTTTCACTCTCGCACAGCGCTGTTTTTTTTGTTTGTAAAGTTAGGTGCAACTTAGCTCGGACACACTGCTCATATATATATATATATATATATATATATATATATATATATATATATATATACAGGGTGATTTCCTTTTTTCTTCTTACAGATTTGTTTAGAAAAAGCCACGAAAGCTACACTTATGCAGTTTGTGAAAGTGAGTTATACACCCAGGGGAACATTATGTGGGTGGCTAATTGTTATGATAAATCGGCAAATTAATCATAATTCGTTAATTAACTTTTTAATTAGTGAAAATAGACATATGTTTCCAATTAGGAACCTGCTGAGCGTTATCAAGAACCACTAAATCAGTCATTTTCAGAAAGACTTTCAGCTCGTGAGAAGCGTAGTAGTGCACCAAAGTTACCACTCCTGCAGCAGGTACAAGGCCACAGTTGCGGTAAGGCGCACGCGCAGGCGCGCGCGCAATTTTTCTGTATCGTATCTAGCTCCAGCCTTGTACCTGCTCCACGAGTGGTAACATTAGCGCACTACTGCGCTTCTCACGCGCTCAAAGTCTTTCTAAAGATTACTAATTTTGGGGTTTTGTACGACGCTGAGCAAATGTCTTATTGGAATCATATGACAATTTTTTCTAATTAAAAATAATTAACAAAATTTAATTAATTAGCCGACTTATTGCAAAGATTAGCCACCCCCATAATGTCCCCCTGGGCGTATAACTCACTCGCACAAACCGCATAAGTGTAGCTTTTATCGCCTTTTTTAAACAAATCTGTAAGACTTGAAAGTAAACATATTCGGCGGAAATCTGCCTGGTTGGCGTGAGTTTCGTTGGTGAGTTAAAGTCCGAAAATGTATCTCTAACCAAAATTTGAAAGGCAACCCGACGTTTCAAAACCAACTCAGTTTCTTCTTCAGGGGTCACTGAAGGCACGCGAACACAGCAGCAGCTCCTAACCTCTTCGTCTTCAAAAAAGAAAATAAAAAAAAGGAAAAGAAATTAAAAAAGAGTAATTAGAAAATTGAAAAATTGTAAAATAACTTTTTAGCTATGGAGATGGTCGTATCTTCAGCTTTTCCGTCCGGTCACGGAGGCCATGCGCGTACACAGAGGGCAAAGCATCCAGCGACCTGTTTAGGTTTCCTGGCGTGTGCTGGATTTGCCACGATTTTCTAATTTCTCCTTTTTTAATTTATTTTCCTTTTCTTTTCTTTTCTTTTTTAAAGACGAAGAGGTTAGGAGCTGCTGCTGTGTCCGCGTGCCTTCAGTCACCCCTGAAGAAGAAACCGAGTTGGTTTTGAAACGTCGGGTTGCCTTTCAAATTTTGGTTGGAGATACATTTTCGGACTTTAAATTGTAAGAATAAAACAAAACTGTATATGTATATATATATATGAATAAAATATAGCGTAGGATGCCGAAGAGTATACAGTAATGAAGTCGCACTTCGAAGCGTTGGTGGTGTTTTAAAGCATTTGTTGAGTCAAAGTTTCGGCCTGAGACAGGCCTTCTTCAAGACTGGTCGCCAAAATCGATTACAGAGTTGTTTTCGGTTTACCACCTGGGTCACGTCACGTGTCAGATCACGTGTAAGACTGCCTGAGGGCTGCACCCGGATAGTTGTCAAGACGTCTTCGTACCGGACAGAGAATTAAAAGTACAAATTGAAAAGATAACAAAATTAAAATTAAAATAACACTAAATACAGATGCCCACGGTCAAGACCGAGTAACGTTGCGTGCAACAGTTCAGCCCATGGCGCGGCAGGTACAGATTTACATCGTATTTCAATGAAAGAAATAATATTAATGGTTCTCGCATATGAAAGTGTAAATAAGTACGACTTGATCAGGGTTAGTATTGATGTTCCCTGTTTACTGTAAATTCTTAAACAACGTGTTAATCGCTGCAAGTGTTCCTGAATTTTAATTTATTCCTTTATCAATTGTGTTGAATTGGTGATATGCGATTCACGCTGCTTCCGTTTGCTGTCTCACTTAAATCCTGTTTCACGGATCATTACCGATAGTTTGTCAAACGAATGGTGTGGGAGGTTAAGGTGTTTTGAAAGAGGTGGGCTTGGGAGAGATTTTGAATGAGATGTGTGATTATCAAAGCGTTTTCCGAAGGCTGTTTTCGTTTGCCCTATGTATTGAATTATGGAGACACTGTACTCAAGTAAATAAGCCACGTTTAAAGAGTCACACGTCAGGTTCCATCGAATTTTTAAGGGGTATTCCGATTGTGTGCTGGCTAGCCCAGCTAGTACGTTGCATTTGTTTGCAGACCAGACATCCCGGTTTCGTGCATGGCCTGCATTCGTTATTTGACAATGACGAATTCAGTCGAGAGGTCATAAGTGTGTCTCTTAGGTTACGTGATCGTCTGTAGACCACACCAGGTGTGGTCGGAAACGCATGTTTAAGGCGTTCGCTCTTCTAGAGTATTAAAGTGCCGTCTTAGGATACTTTTTTATATTCGCAATGTTCGTGCTGTAAGTTAGACACATATTCGTGCGCGTAGGTCGGTTTTGGAAGGAGGGGGGGGGGGGGGCGGTTCGCAATTAGGTTCTCGAGGTTCAATTGTTTACCTTTCTAAATTTCGTCGTCAATTACACGCAATGGATAGTTTTGTTTTCCCGGCATGGTTCTTTAGGTTCTGGGTGCTCGCATCAAAATCTTCCTCTTTAGAGCAAATTCGTTTGAAGCGGTGGGCTTGGTTGTAGGGGACGCTATTTTTACAATAGCGTGGGTGGTAGCTCTGGTGAAGGTAATGTTGTCAATCTGTCGGTTTACGGTAGAGAATTGTGGAGAGTTTACCATTTTCAATTTTTACAGTTATATCTAAGAAGTTGATATCCGTTTGAGTGTAGGCGTAAGTGAAGTGAATGTTCGCGTGTACAGAACTGTAACAGTCTAAGAGGATCCAGCCTTTCCTCCTCGCCGTGTGTCCAAATAAGAAAGATATCGTCTAAGCATCTCTTGTAGAATGTTTGCGTGACAGGGTATTCAAAAATAAATTGGGACTCTAGCTTTCTCATAAATAAGTCGGCATAACTGGGGTCCATAGAAGTGTCCATAGCGGTTCCGCTGACTTGTCTAAAGTATTCGTTATTAAATTCAAATGCATTAAGTTCTAAGACAAGCCTCTGCATAACTTGGACAGTTTGTCACGAGCAGAAATCAACACGTCCACGTCCAACCTAACTGCTATTCTTTTGAGGTTGTGGGCCAAACCACGAATATACGGAATGAAAACAAACTTTCTTTTAATGCGTTAGCATTAGAACGCTCCTTTTGACGAAACCACGCGGTGTCTTTTGTTTGTCAGCGTCGGGGAGGGAGGGAGAAGGAGGGGGAAAGGGCGATGCGTGCGACGCTCACATTGGTCCGAAGCGCTGATGTCATCATGAGTCAACCTCTCCCTCTCTTCTCCGCGCTGACGAACTGAGAGACACTGCAGGGTTTTCGTCAAAACGAGCGCTTTCGTTTTCTACAAAGTAACGCGCACAGCTGGCGCGGAGCCAGGGAGGAGGAGGCACCGCGCAACACCTTTTACATTGCTAAGCCGTAGTGCTGAATGAGATGGCGTCATCAGAGTAGGCCTACACTCGACACAAATTGAAAACAAGTGCTGCGTCAGCGCTCGGCTTTGAGTCAAGTTTGAGCCGAACGTTGACGCAATCGCCGTGTCCAATCTGTGCCCAGCGTTGGCCTTCTCTGATGACTTCATCTCATTCAGCGCTACGGCTTTGTTATCTAGGAGGTGATGCGGCGCGGCGCGGTGGAATTCTTGCGTACTCAGTAGTAGCGGTTCCTGGGCTGTGATGTGTGTGTGTAGTTAAAAAGATGAATGCTGTTCCCTCCACGATTGACATGAATGCGGTTCCTTCCATGATTTGAATGTATGTGGCTCTTCCCAGGATTGATATGAGTGACCGCATCCAATGGCGTCGACGCACTCTGACAGGCAGCATTACAGAAAAGGAGTGAAAAAGATTACAGAAAGATCCGCTGGTGGATTCTTAGAGAATCCGTTACCATGGCACTAGGGAAACGTCAAACACGTCCCCCTTTGGGAAACGGTAACACTGACCCCTTAACGAGGCCAGAAATACCTATTGAAAAGACTAGGAAGAAAATCTAACTAGTCAAGCTGGTAATTAAACTGGTCAAACAGGTCAATGAGGCAGTACCCAGGCTCTTTAAATGCGCCTACGGCAGTCTACTTTTACTAATGTCTCCTAGCTTGCAGACTGGGGCGGCAGCTGGGAGTCACACCAATTAAGTACGATTTCAACATGTTAAATTATGGGTGACCCGACACCAATTTACGGTGTTTTTTTTTTTTTTTTCATCGCTGAAATAACCTAATTAATGCCAGACTCTCAGTAGCCAACCGAATGTTTGGCTAGTGGTTCAGACCATATGCAAATGTTTAAGAAGATGCCGTTACCTGATTTAAAATACAGAAGTGATTTTGTAAAGTAATTCATTCGGGAAAAAATGACGGAAAACCACGAATGGGGACAGACCCCGTTTTCTGAATGAACGTTTTAAGACAACTCACATAAATTTCGAGGAAGGCAACGTCTTGGTCTGAAAGTTAGTCATCTAGTGCGGTCGGCTAGCTCTACATTTAGACTGAGATTGAGCGTTCGGCAACGCAAAAAATGTTCTTGCAAAAGAAAAAAACAAAACATAGTTAAACTATTAATTGTAGAAGCCTGTTATATCTTGGGGTTGTCGAAGTACTTACGGCAGCGCCATTTTATTTCATACACTTCTGAGAAAAATTAGCTACATGCTCACGCTAGACACTGAAAACGTAAATAACTTGACAGTCACATCTCAAAGATATGACCAATGAGAGCAATGGCCGTTTGAAAAATCTACCGCACGTACCATCCGTATAATCTCCAAAACTATGAAAACCCATTTGCCTAAATAGGGTATATACACAAGTGCTGAGAACATTTAGGTCATAGAAACTTTAGCTTTAGAGAGATAATTGAAAGAAGTTTTATTTATTTACTCACCCCAAGGGAGGTGAGCCTGGAAAAGGCAAATGCAGCACAGCCGCCTTAAGCTGCATAGTAAAATGAGTTTTTTATGGTGTTGGAGGCTGCACTTGTTAAATTAGTTCGTGGTTATCAACAATATCTGCTAATATTTCTCCACCATGCAGAATACGGTACTGTGAATCGGGAACTCACGGGAAAGCTCTCACTTTTCTTAGATGACGATCTATATCCTAAAATGTTAATTCTTGTTGGCTGCCACACTATTTCAGTTGAAATAATAGGAAAGTGCTTCATGCCCATTGCTATCTTGCACCTGTATTGTATCTTACCTAAATCTCGCTGGGTGGTTTCATTTGAAATCGAACACGCTTGTCGAGGTGGGTCTTTCGATTTTTTTTTTTAAACATATATGTAATTTCCCTATTTCTGGAAAGAAAAAAAACCGCTTTTCAAATATTTTAAAAAAATATTTCGCTTCACAAAAAACATATTGAGTGGAGCAGGGTGAAAATCTGTTTTTTCCTCCGTGATTTTTCTACACAGTTCTGTACGCTGGTATGAATACGGGAAGCATACAAAACTCCAGTACTTTTTTGTGCTCGTGTATGTTGTTTCGACTATTTTTTAGTTCAAAAGAAAATACTTTTGTATTTTTGTTTATTGAGATAAAAAATGCGAAACATCGTCTTTTTGACAATCCGATGACATCTTCAGAGCCTTGTAACTCATGAGTTGTTATATTTGTCGCTTACCAAATACTATGCGGGTGTAGCCCTATACATGGACTATCGACGGGCATAAGGTTAGTTTATTTTATTTTCACTGAATGTTTTATATAAAATTTGAAATATCGTCGAAAATGAAATTAACCGATATTTTGAACCCACTTTATCGAAAAAAAACTATTTTTATTTCGTTCATTTTTTTTTATTAATGCTGCCGATCATTTGAAGTTTCAATTTGCCTGATGCGATTTCCCCCTTTTTTGTTGTATCTTCTCTAGAAGTGATTGAAATCGATCCCACGTGACAATTTGGTGACAACTTCAGAGCCTTGTAGCTCATGAGTTATTATATTTGTCGCTTACCAAATACTATGCGGGTGTGGCCCTATACATGGAATATCGACGGGCATAAGTTAGTTTATTTTATTTTCACGGAATTTTTATATGAAATTTGAAATATCGTCGAGAATGAAATTAACCGATATTTTGAACCCACTTTATCAAAAAAGGCCGTTTTTCATTTCGTTCAATTTTTTTTATTATCGCTGCCGATCATATGAACTTTCAATTGGCTTGATGCGATTTCCCCCTTTCTTTGTTGTATCTACTCTAGAAGTGATCGAAATCGCTCCCACGTTCTCAGAACGGCCAAACGCAGTTTCCGCAGGTCGGCTTCGCTGCAAAGACTATACTGCTTATTTGTGTGTTCAAATGCAGCGGGTGAATTCATTTTGATTGGGAACACTCGTGCTTGGCTACATATTGCATTTTCTTAATTTTTTAATGATGGAAACTGACATTCCTTAGTCTGATAGTTAGCGGTGCAGCGGATGTTCCATTATCCGATGTCTAAAGCCAGGGCACAAAGGGCGGAGAAAAGGGAACGAGCTCTTCATGTAGCCAGACCGGGGTCATATATCTGTTTGTGCTATACACAGCTTGTAAGGCACGTACAGCACGCCCGGCCTTTCTCCGTTACACCCAGGAAGCATCCGGCACAGGGCGCCAATCCATGACGTGTCTTGTCGCGTGCGATCAAATAACCATGTAATTGCCTGTTCTTTATTGTCAGCGTGTAATCAAAAATATGTAATATCACATGCCCATCTTTAAGAAGAAAAAGCAGTTTGCAGAAAAAAAGTGAGGAAAACGGACTGAGTTTACATGAAGCGAAGACAATTTTTTACAGAACACAAACACCAATTGGTGATAAATAGTCGCTTTTATTAATTAACGCTAATATATTTAGAATTCACTTGTAAAACAATATGTTGTTGTGCTTTAAATAGTCCTGTTCACGAGCAACGCAATATTGGAACTTTTTGACAATGTCATCGGCTTGCCTCTGCGGAGACGATCGAGCGCGGGGGCGACCTGAACTTTGTACCGCAGCGGTCGGATGCAGCAAGTCGAGACGGACAAAACGAAAACTGGAGCCAAAGCGAGCAAGCGGTGAACCCGAGACGGTGGCCCTTCTGTTTAAACGAGTGTGTGCAGTTAAAAATAAAAGTGTTGGGTTTTGTTCAAGACTGATTGATATCTCTGATGCCAAGAAGCAACGATTCCCACGTGCACAGAAGGCAGCGAAAGCAGTCACTTAATGTCTCTGTAGACTTTTAGTTTCTCCACTTTGTCGCACCGAGCTTAATGCAAAGATTGTACAGCCTTCGGGAATAGGAATAAGCCATTTGACTATTTTATTTTAGGTGGCTACGGTAGATTTGCTTTGGCTAGGCACACATTGCTTTGGTTTGGGAATAAATAAAGGTTTGTTCTATTTTCTATTTCAAAATAAAGCGCGTCCGGCCAAGGCGGATTTGGCACCGCTGCATAAACAGCATCGGCGAATGTGTCTTTCATACTGCCGGAGACTGTACATCTCGTGCTAATGTACACCTTAGGTTCCTGGCCCGGCTCGCGAACTGTGCACCACACATGTGTGGAGCGTAAGGCCCATTCTTCTTTTTGTGATTCCTGAATATATCGATTTCTTTCTCCGGTAAGTCGAAAAGCTCCCTTAGCGAAAAACGGGGGGTCTTAAAGTATACTTTATTTGCACTTCCAAAAGTATGCTTGTTGCTCTAAATTGGCCGGTTTTTAGTAAGCTTTTAACATACTTTCAAGTAACATTTCTTCATACTATTAAGACACTTGAAGTTTGCTTCAAGAATCGGATGGCTTCTACTTTAATGGCGCTTTTAGGATACTTCTAGCAAGCATTTTAGTATGCTTTCAAGCGGACTTTGAGTATACTTTCAAGCGGACTATTAGTAAACTTTCAAGCGGCCTATTAGGATGGTTTAATGCAGCCTATTAGTATGCTATTAAGCAGCATTTTAGACTCCTCGAAGTAAGCCTCCCAGGTATATTCTGGGGTACCAGTAGGGCCTTTAAAGCTTCTCAATAATTTATTCATGACTAATTTCATATCAGGGTCTTCATAAAACATAGATTTGAAATTCCAGTTCCCCTGTTGAAACTAAAAAAAATCCATATTATGTTACAGAGAACGACATGAAATAAGGGCACAAATTAAAGACAGATTAACTGCAGCAGGAACTTTTTATTAAAATATAAACAACTGAATAAAATCATCACAAATGCATATTTTCAAATAAAGCCCGTTCAGCCAGTTGCCAAAAAAAAAAAAAAAAGACAGTCACAGGTGAATGGTTTTAAAGGTTCGCAAGTCGCCCAGAGCACGTGAGTTATGTTCCTTTGAGGTGGAGGTCAGTTATATTTTCGTACCTCTACACGTACCACCTTGGGGATTAACCTTCCCTCTAAAGTCACACTGCCGTTTAAACTCACAAAGTTAAAACACGTTTTTCAATAAAAAATATTGCACTTGTATAAAACAAAAACACTTAAAATAGTTACAAATATCACACAAAGCATAAAAATATCACAATGGTTTAAAAGATCAGACTTGTTTGAAAACAGAATTAAAGGGCAACTCCGCTCAATTCCAAAGATTTCGGGACAATGAGTGATTTCGCATTAAAAAGCCCTTGTAAAAGGCACTACTTCATCTGCTCCGCAAAAAAATAGGATATATTTTTAAATCTAATTTTAAACACCAGCAAAAATCGAAACTGAAACTTCGGCTCCCTTGGGCAACAATGTCTTCGAGCCGCCAAGAATATGGCTATCATGAGGTACGAGATGTCACGTTATCCTTTACGCAATGACGGGATCGAGGGATTGGGGCGGCAGTGTGCTAGGCGCAAGTGTCGTCTGCACCGCACTCTTCGCCAGGCTTTGGTGTCTACGGCTTTCGACGACGTCTGCACAACTGCATAAGTCTGCGCACGTGGTGTCCGTAGTGTGGACGAAACTCCGAGAGACAATAATCGCAAACGGTGAGGCAACAACGGCGGTTGTGATGCGGGAGACGGAGGTAACGGCGGGGAGGCCAGACAGCTCCCAAGAAGTGCGCTGCGCAGGCGCACCCAGAGGAAACGTTACTGACATCACCTGTTGTGCTTGCCCGGAGAAGTAAAAGCAAGCAAAATGGTGATGTTTAGCTCAATGTTCGCTACACCCACGCAGTAGCTTTGACTGCACTGTTGGTTGCGCCTCAATTCGCCCGCTCGATTCAGCAATTTGGCAAGTTGCAATGTTGGCCGGACCGTTTAAGAAACATTTAAGAAACATTTACACAGAACGTTGTCGTAATATTTGACGTGTGGTCTTACTAGATGATACTGAAGAGGACTGCATCATTTTTTTCAAAAACAAAAATGAAGCCGGGTTGCCCTATCGGCCGGCAGTATCACAGCCACCATCTTTATTGTTGTTGATTAACATTTTATTTTTTTTACGATACTTCGAAAATAACTACAGAGTTGTCGTTTTGCAGGCATTTTTCTAATATTTGTGGGTAAATTGCAACCAAACTTGATTGACCTATTAATTGAAATTGCAGAAACGGGCTACATACATAGAGCAAAAGCCTGTAGCCGTGACAATGCGAGCGGAAAAATAATAACCCAAGCTTTAATATTAAAGGAGAAATCTTGGAAGCGGTAAGCAATTTCCAAATTTCCAATTTTCTGATCACATAAGCTAGTTATGTTAATAAGGTGTTGCAGTAATTTACCCACCGATACTAGAAACATAGCTGCAAAACGACAGCTCTGTAGCTATTCCTTAAGTACCTCCAAAAAAATAAAACCTAAAAAGCCAACATTAAAGTTTGCGGGTGTGGGGCCGCTGCCTTAAACATGGAAAATTATAAAATAATTTAAAACCTTCTAAAATAATTAAAAACGAAAATCCCTGAAATTGTGAAAATAAATGAAAAAAAAGCTAATCTTGATTCTTATTCTATATTCTTCTTCCGCAAGTATGAGGTGTTGCTGCACTTCCTCCTCAGGTACTCTTTGACCGTCTTCGATGATTCCCCTGGAAATTTGGCAATCACGTGATCTGAAAAGAAAAAGAAACACAGAATTAAGGAACTATAACTATACAACAGTGTCTTCTTATATCTAGTTTCAGATTCACTGAGTAATGTATTTTCCAGACTATAAGCTTCACTTCCAATATTGAAACATCTTCACGAAAAAGTTTGCATGAAGTCGCGCTTGTTTCCGAGATGACAGCGGCACGTCGCAGCGACGCTCCTTCGCCGCGTGTGGGGCCACCACAGCATCGTTGCGAGCGGCGGCACGTAAAGTTTCCATGTGACGTACTGGAACGTGGCGATTTACAGCAAAGTACTCTCGGAGCATGTAGGAGCCACCACAGCGTCGTTCCAAGCAGCAGTGTGAAGTTGCCGTGTAGCGCACTGGACTGCGATGCATGTGGGAGCCACCACAGCGCCGTTACAAGCAGCAGCAAGTAAATTTGCCGTGTGGCATATGTGGGAGCCAATACAGCGTCGTTGCGAGCGGCGGTGCGTCAAGTTGCCGTGTGGCACATGTGGGAGCCACCACAGCGTTGTTGCAAGCGGTGTCTCCAAAGTTGTCATGTGGTGCACTGGAACACGGCACGGCGCGTTGCAGTGACGCTCATTCGATGCGTGGGAGACACCAGAGCGTTTGTAGTATGGCGCACTGAAACGAGGCGCGTCGCAGCGACCCTTTTTCAGCCAAGTGGCAGCCACCAACGCATTATTGCGAGCAACGGCGCATAAAGTTGTCGTACGGTGCACTGAAATGTGGGGAGTCACCACAGCATCGCTGTGGCGGCATGCAAAGTCACTGGAACGCACCACAACATTGCTGCAAGCTTTTTCGCGCTGTCGGTCGCGGCAGGTTGGCACGGCACCGATACAATGCAAGAACACAAAGGCAAAGGCAGCTGTTGCCGCATTTGGCTTTGTGTTCTCACGATAGATGAAGGCAAAATAGGTAAGGAAACAGATTGGTGGCTGGTGGCCTTCAAACTGTTCCATTATCTATTGTGTCTTTCGCACTCCTTGGCGGGCAGTGGAGGATTTGCGGCAGCCACGAGAAGTTTTCACGGAAACGTTGCTAAACAAGTCACACCGTCGTACAAGACGGAAACTTTGGAACAAAATGACTTATACACCGGGAAATACAGTATACTTATTCTTTGTGTCCACATAATTTTAGCATACATGAGAACCAATGATCAGTTCGATGGAGAGAGTGATATTTAGCTGCCGCAGAATTCCGAACATAGCATCTCGGTCAATTTGTGAAGTATTAAGACTGCAAAAATACAATCCTTTATGATATTTCGCTAGAAAGTCAGATTTGATGTAGCCGAGACAACTTTTTTTAACATTGCCATTAATTTTGTATGATAATTCAGGGTCTTCTTTAGAGCAATTTACTGACCTATCAGGTCCTGAACCGGCTCTTTAGGCAGGGATGCTTTCGTCGCAGAGCCAGAAAGGCAGCACTCTGCCAAGGCGTCGTTCCCAAACACCATCACAGCCAGGTCCTGTGTGTACACGGATACCGGCTTCCCGTCGAGCCGCTTCAACTGCACATCGGTCACCACGATATCACCGAAGTGTACCTGAAATATAAGAATAGAAATAGAACCAAATATAGTTGTCACATCCAACTGAATCCTTTTAGATTAATGTTTATGCATTCATGCCTAGATTAATGTCCATGCATTCATGCACATCCTTGACATGTTGGTGGGAAGTGCATCATGAACAGGGCCAGACCACGACATTAAATATTCCAAACAGCCACGCAAGTGTGCCCTCAAGATTACACGCACACTGGCAGTGACACACCTCTAAAGCATGGCCAACTGCAGTTTCATCTTTCAGGTAACCCCTCGATGCACAAGAACTTGCACCCCTAGTGACACTCAAGGAAGTCCACTAGGGGTGCAATTCACTACCATATGCATCATGCAACTAGTTACCTGGCAATGTTTTTTTTGCTGGCTATTTCAGGGGTGGAACTCATGACATGTACTTAGGAGCAGCCACGGGAGAAGCTGAAACAGCTGTTTTAGAGCAGGTTGGGAGCAGCTAAAACTACGTTCTGGAGCAGGCTAGGAGCAGCTCAGATCAGTTTTTATTGCCCTTCAGCTTGTGTTTTAGACAAGCATGGGAGCAATTCCAATCGTGCTTAGCAGCACAGATGAACATGAGTGGTTAGGGACCTAGGTAGATAGGATGACAGTGTAACAGATGCAAAAACTTGAAACTTTGTGAGCCTTAATGAGAATCAAAAAGCAAGTACCCTATGTTTCTAAAGATAACGTCCTTGATATTTTCTGATTGGCTTTCAGCTGCTCAAAATGCAAACCAGCACTGCTTATTGCACAATTCACACGTGCTCGAGATAGTAATTTTAAGTGCGAACCACGTGATGTGCGTAAGCAACAGACGTGCAGTTGCAAGGGGGAACAGGGCAACAAATTTCGAATTTATTCTATTGTGCAACTCGATATCGAAGCAGCAGACTACGATTAACGAAGTTATCGTATTTGAAGCGACGCGCAGGAGCAAGGTTAAAGTACGCCGAGCAGATCTACCGCTCGCGTTAGAGCTGCTGGCTGGCAAGGTTTCGGACCGGACCGCGTTTCAGTTCTATCAAATCACGATTTATCTTGCGAGAATGTGGTTCCAACTTCTAACGATGAAGTACTAAAAGGAATATTTTGCTCATTTGTTTTCAACTGGCTGACATCCGGGTCCCGGGCCGCAAAGCCTCAGGCAATCTGACGCTTAACGACTTGACCTCACCTCGGCCGACTTGCTTAACCGCTTATGGTTGAGGAATAACAATCCAGACACAGGTGGTATAGCGCTTAGAATCCAAGTTTTTTCGCGTGCTTCCCACTCGGGATACACAGGGAGAATAAACAGAACAAAGGATTGCAACGCCGACCAGGCTAAACGTGCTCATTGCTGCCAATCGAGTCGATAAAAACCGAAACCAAGACAAAATAAAAAGTTTTTTTGCGCACGTTTTGCGATCTGGCGCATAATGGCGCAAGGTATTGGCTGTGTCGCAGTTTCTGCAACATGGCGCAGGATGGCGTAGACACATGCGTCTGGTGCAAAATGGCACAAATGGCGCAGCCGTTCCACCCCTGCTGTTTAGATAATGTAGGGAAAAAATGAAATGCAAACGGAGGAGCGCGTGGCTCGCGGTACAGGCTGCGCCGCCTGGAGGTGAGCCTAGGGGCGAGGCCTACTCCTATGTGTTTACTCCATTCGCTCGACGCTCCCCAAGCTTCGGCAGTATGCGCCTCTTAGTGTGCTGAAAGCTATCACCGCTATCTTTGCTCGCTCGGTGCGTGCGGCGCGAGGAAGTCCGCTGCTAGTAGCAGCTAAAGCGCTCGCTCAGCCAACGCGCGCTTTAGCTGCTACTCTTCCCCTCTCGCTCCTTCAACGCTCTCCTCCCTTTCCTTCACTTTTCTCCTCTCCAGCGCCTTCGTTACCGCACCCACTGGCCAGACTCTCCCAATACACGGCTCTGTTCAAACATATAGTAAACAGAGAATGTCTACATACCGTGTTCTCCACCACATTCCCGGGCACTCCTGGAAGCATGGGGCCCGCTGCTTCACGATGCTGAAGTACTTGCAAGAATCTGTGGCACATCTGCCAAAAAGAAGTATCCGCCATAGTATTAAAAATGTGGTCCTCTAATTTCGCAAATAAATCATAATTCTGTTATAGTACTTCATTGTTTTCGACGCAGATGCCAACTCAACAGCTAGGCTAGAGGGTGAGAGAACCTCAACCATCCCATAATTAGGAAGCGCTTACTGGCAACAACCCAGCAGACAACGCTGCGTCGTCTGCCATCGGAGATGCGGCTTGCGATTGACAGACAAGCGCCTTTCGTCAGCCCGCCATCGCCTGGGCCAGGTTATGCACTGCCCTTCTTCAGCGGAAAGTTTTACTCAGGAAGGGGCGTCTCCCTATCTTAAATCACATTTTTGGAAGCGAAATAAGCGCCACATTACCGTAAGTTTTAGATTTTTAGGATGCTTAGAGCCTGTAGAAGGATTTAGCACTGAGAACAGACAATCTCGGAAACATCCTTAGTGCATCTTTAAGAACCGTCGAAACCAGCAGGCTTACAATACACGTTCGGAAGTCTGATCTCAGGGCACCACCATCTTGCTCATTGGGGTGCGCTTGAGCGCAGCCATAATCCGATTACGACGCCTTAGCAAAGCTTCGTAAACGGATTATGACGCACTTACGCAGGGCGCTAACCGAGCAAGGTGGCGGCACCCTGAAACCGGGCTTGAAAACGTGTATAGATTTCGAAGTTCTTGAAAACATGCTGGAAGAAAATCTTGAACCTGACGTACAGTTGGAAATATATGGCGAATTTCACAGGACAAACACCCTGAATGAAAGCAAACAATGTTAAAGTATGTTTCAAAGCTGATTAAGATCAGGCCTTCTAGAAACTATTTTGAGTCTCTCCCTCATTGCAGTATAAACCGGTTATGCTTCTAGTCCACGTGGTAATCAAAACAATTGTGAATATTTTACTCTAGCTTAGGCATAAAAAGTGGGATATGATCAAGAAGTTTCCAGAAATTTGGGAATTCAGACATACCTCTCAAAGCAGGAAGGAGCTCGTCCAGCAGAAAGGTCATCTGTGCTCTCCCCTGAAGCACTTTCGTCTCCACCTCCTCTGCCCTGGCCTCGGCCTGCTCCAGCCTGGCCTCGGCCTGCTCCAGTCTGGCATCAATCTCCTCCGTCCTGGCCTCGGCTAGCTCCAGTCTGGTCGCGATTTCCTCTGCCCTGGCCTCAGACTGCTGTGCCCTGGCCTCGGCGTGCACAGCCCTGGCCTCAGCCTGAGCCCTGGCCTCAGTTACTGCAGCCATGGCATCTGCGTATGCGACCCCTGCCTCACTCTCTTCGGCACTGGCCAGGGCAGGTGCCACGACAGGCTCTTGAACTTGCGACGGCAAGTCGGTCGGCTCCTCCAGGCCACCAAGAGATGCGTTCAAGAGCTATAGACAACAGATAATACAAGCATGTGATGGAATATTATCAGATTTGAACAACTAAGTATGATAAAAGAAGCCCTAAGCAACTGAGGCTGGATTCATGAAACAATGTTACGACGAATCTGGAGAACAATATTCATGAAACGAAATTATTGTAACTTTTACATAGCTCACAACGGAATCCTGCAACAGCCCCCGAGGTGTCCTACAAACTTCTTAGGATCAACATGGCCACACGTCACTTGGATACTTTGTCAAGATGAACAAAGTACAGGGTGTCACAAAAGAAAATTTATACGGTCTTTGTTACCGCAAAAATAAACTATACTTCGTTTAAGCTTCCGTCCGAGCACAGCCAAAGCTACGTGTGGCCGGAGCCAATCACGTGCCGGCAATAGGTCACGCGATCTCGCCTGCACTTTTGTATCACTCCGCTGCACCGCTGGCCGCCCGCGCTCGCCGAGTATTTCGTCTGCTACGGGTGTATCAAAGGTATCGTCTGCTACAGGTTTAAAAACTGCCCTTTCACGTTCTGAAATTTAGTCACAGGGGATGTCAGTACGTAGGCTGGCCGCTGGCATCTGTGTCCGAGCTTTCTACCTGTTCGGCATTTCGGCATAGTTTCGAGATGTAAGTACACATTGCAAGGTGCCCAATGACCCGGCCGTTGATGTTTCCTTGTATTGTCTGGATATACCAGCGCTCGAGGCGCAGTCCTTTCCACCTGCTTCTCGGCGTTAAATGTGACCGGCAGGTAAAGGGATGCTCTGATTTCGCCGCGTATCAGTGAATTGTAGTGGCCCGGACGCTTTTCTTGTTTACAACGCAATCGCGGTACGACGCAGCCGGAGTCTCCTGCCGAATTTGAAAGTAGGCATTCATCACGACCTCTCGCGCCTGACGCCCAAACATGCTTTTGCGAAAGGAAGTTTTGATGAGACTCGGTGAGGAAAGCAGCGAAGCACATGATTCGGCCATTACGGGAACGAAATCACACAGAAAAACCGAGCGCTGCAGCCGTGTTGCCAGCAAATGTATGTGTTTTCACCAAACCACATACGTTTACATATAATAATAAAAACAAACTTTTCATTATTATTATTATTATTTATTAAAGAACTTTATTTTCCATTTTGATACATAAATGGAGGAAACAAGAGAAAAGAGCATGTGAGAACAGCTTGACAGAGCCCCTTGCTCCCTTCTAGTGGCATATACAGAAGTCAAAACAAAGCAATTCCTTTCGTTGAAAATCGTTCTCAGCGGTACGCATCGGGAATATTGTGCAATGTTTACGCACGAAACAGTTATTAAAAAAGAAAAACGTTTTGCGGACTACATTATGGTGCGTAGGAATGGTCTTCTCGAAGTTGCGAACCGTCCTTCAGCCTTTGGCTGCGCTCGGACGGAAGCTGAAACGAAGTATAGGCATCGCCGAACGCTCATTCTCCGCCCAAAGGTAGAGCTAGAGGTCACAACCAGATGCCAAAGTTTCAGCCCGATCCGATAACTTAATCAAAAGTTATAAATGATTTTCCGAACATTTCAATGGGAAAATGGCGGCCGACGGAGTTTTCGAATACATGGGGCTCTATGGCACCAGAAACCGAAAACGGGCAAAGATGGGCTCCATTTTCCCATTGAAATTTTCAGAAAATCACCTATAACTTTTGATTAAGTTATCGGAACGGGCTGAAACTTTGGCATCTGGTTGTGACCTCTAGCGCTACCTTTGGGCGGAGAATGAGCGTTCGGCGATGCCTAGTTTATTTTTGCGGTGAAAAAAACCCTACAAATATTTTTTTTTTGTGACACCCTGTAGTTTAAGGCGCGAGTAGGGGGGATTTGTACTGCACACTGTTTGTGTGCATCTCGACTTCAAGCTGCAAAAGAGAAAGAATGCGAAACTACTGGTGCGGCACGCATCCGACAATTCCATTGAGCTCACCTAAAGTTTAGCGAGGCACGTCCTGATGATTCAATGGAAGGGAACACCGAAATGACTCTTTGGTGAACCCTTCGGGTATGAATAGTGTGACCTCAATTTGGTGATTAGTAGTGTACCCTCGTCCCACATTAGACCATTTTCCAAATTCCGTCAAGCGCCCCCGCCCGCACTCAAGGAATCATACGGCCGGGACACTTGGGGATTTAGAAATTGTCTATTTTCATTATCAAAGTGGAGGATGACTGGCAGTCCAGGAAATGTGTTTTTGAAGATAGATGCAGTCTCTCGTTGCAAAGTGGTACTAACCGCCGAATTCACAAACCTCACTCCAATTGAGGCACCCCTCCACTTCCTCAAGGAAGGCGCGAGGGCCGGCGCTGCCCAATCGCGGCGACGGATCCGCTGTCGCGATTGGCCAGCGCCGGCCATCGCACCTTCCTCGAGGAAGTGGAGGGGTGCCTCAATTGGAGTGAGGCTTGTGAATTCGGCGGCAAGTCTTGCGGATGGGATATGCTGTAGGTTCTTTTTATTCAGATGTAACAGTGGTAGAAATGTCCACACGGAGCGAGCACATTTCTTGGGAGCCATGGCTGGTGCGCGATATTGGTTCACCAATTTATGTGACTCCCTTTTTATGTTGCCCGTCCCCTCTCAGATCCAATTTGTTCACTTATGCACAGCTTTGCAAGCGAGGCATGCAGGCTGCCCCCTTGAGCATATATGAAAGTTTTGTAGGCGTCATAACCAACAGTTACCTCGTCCTCGGTGAAGCTCAGCATTCAAGAGCATTTGCCCTGCGGCGGTATTATCACCTTACTAGGCACGGTCAGGTCAAAACACAAGTGTTGCAAGAGAAGCAAGCCGTAACCTCCTGCCCTTATTTCTTGCTGTAGTTGAAATGCACGTGCTCTAATACAGTGAGCTTTTCAAATGGCTATTGGAATTGCCAAGGACGCCGTCACCACAGCAACAGTCGCCTCTTGCGACATTTGGCGACGACTTGCAAGACACTGGAAGTTGTAGTTTTCCCGCAAGAGATTGTTGTTTTCCTCCTCTTACTTAAGAAAGCATTTGTGAATACAGATTTCTCTCTTCTTACTACGTTCATAACCTATGAACTTCTTAGCTGAGTTGTTGTAGCACCATAAGAAGCTATTAGCGGATCTGGCCTCTGCTTTTCAGAAGTGACCTCTGGTAAACACACAAAGCTGTGTTGCTGCTGTACACAGACTACTTCTTGTGCTGAGGAAAAGAACAGCATATGGCATTTACTTTACAGCGCAGAGGTTACTAAACTAGTAAACCTACACTTTCCAGCCACCTCTCCAGTCTGAACAGCTCGAAGTTGGCTTAAATTAAATAATAATTAGCACACTTTAGACAGCACACAAAACTAGCGATTACATATTAAGAGGACAGCTCTGAAATTCAAAAATATCTGTAACCAAACACCAAATGGCAACATCATGTGACAACTGGTATGCAACTCTCAATAAAACTAACATTTTCACAACAAAAGTGTGCACACATACCTTCTGTTCCCTCAGGTCATCCCTAAGCTTTTTGACAAGCCTGTCTTCCATGTTATCTTTTTTTTGTGGACTTGCCTTTTCTGTGATGAAAAATTGTAAAAATTAGGAAAATAAGCTCTTTCAAAATTTTAAAGTTCTTTGTGTGAGGAATGAGGAAGGCAAATTAGCTCTTTCCAAATTTCAAAGTTCTTTCAAAATTTTCAAACCAAATTATAGTTCCAACTTCCTCCTAAATTGTGCTATCGGCGTAAAAGTTTACAAACTGCGGGAAGAAACAAAAAAAAATAATTTACTACACTGCCTTAAAGGGATACTACAACGAAATTTCGGCGCTCATTTTTTGGTCTATATCTGTTCAAAAGAGCAGTATCACATGGAACATACCAATATCTTGTTAAAAAAAGTCTCGAAAAGGAATTTTAAAACAAATTAAACGATTAGCAAAGAGCACCTGGTGGATGTCGCTAACGCCTCGTTTGTAATGCTCGTCTAGGAACCTTGACAGCTAGTGACGGAGGTTGCCTCGCCTCCGGCCACGACAAGAGAAGTGGGGAAGGAGGAATCTCCCCTCTTCCCGAGAATCCATTTTGTGTGTCGCAGAAGCCGCTATTGTCCCCCTACAAGATTATAGAAGATTAACCCGTCACTCAAAATTCGTACAAAAGCAGCCGCTTCGGTGGCTGGAACGACTAGGCCATCCTCTCGGCGTCAGCCTCGCCGTAGCTTTGCTCAGTCTCGAGACGACCTACGTCACGATTGCGTTGGATGTCACGTGCTCTAAGCTGGGCCTACGCCGAGCGCTTGCCAGAGTGGGCCGTTTATAACGAAAAATACAGCCACCAGGATCAAAATACAAACGTGCGATTGTCATTTACGGATATTGTGGATCATATTCAACCTATTTTTGAACACGACGGGAATATTTCAAATTTTGTTGAAGTATCCCTTTAAAGTCTGGGCTTGCTTCTTGAGTGAAGACGATTCCTTGAGGGATGATGAATCACCCATACCCGTGAAATACGTCTAAACTGAAGGACAATGCCACAAATAAATTTTTTTAGTTTCTTCCCGCAGTTTATAAACTTTTGCAGCCGATAGTATATTACATAATCTTCAATTAATACAGTTTTCCACTTAATAGGTTACTTTGTTACTAGCAGCACAGTTTAAGTATGGCACCTAACACATCTCCGAATTATGCATATACTGCATCCTCATTTCTGGTCTTCCGATTTCCGCCTCGTGACATCATAGTTACGTCATGTTGTCGTTGGTCACAATCCTAGCGCTGGCACAACAGGGGGGTGGAGACAACAGATGCTTGTTGTGCTGTATCTCACTCTGCAGACAGCCAATGAACAGCAGCTCATGCAGCCACGAGCTGTGATGCAGCGATTAGAGCCACTCTATATGGCAGCTAGCTACCAAAGTGTTATGTAACGGCGATGCCGGCAGGTGGACTAAGTAGCCGATGCCCAAGCCTCGTGACAATCGCGTGCTAGCGAGACCTCGGGCACTTGTTCCTGGACCGAGAACCGCGATGGACGCACCGTCCACACTGTAAAGCTGACAGTAAAGCTTGTACTTATCACAAAGTAATGGAGACGACCCGAGCTGACTCAGTTTCCATAGCAACGGGCTGCACCGAGATTGCCAAACGCGCACGGACAGGATTCAGACACCGTCTGCTACTCCTGCCCCCGACGATACTCAAGCGGGAGGCCTTTCCGACACATGAGGTTTGGGGTTGACTTTATCCTAGAGCTTTTTCTCTGCGTAAGTTAAATAATCTGTGCCTACATTAACATCACTTGTCCGTATTCCAAACTTAAATCAGGATGCTCAAACAAATAGAGTGATCAAACGGTCGCTAGGGGCGCTGGCTTTTGGTCTAATGTTGCTTCTCTGGCAGCTAAAGCTGCCATATAAAGTGGCTCTAGCCGCAATGACAGCGACGCTTGCGTTTGCCCATTTTTTCCAACAGCAGTTGGAACTACAACCAACCACCAGGGTAGCCACAGATGACAACATGACATGGCAGATCCTTTGAGGTAATTTGTTGCCACTGTGGTACCGCACTCAATGCATGGGCAGTATAGGATGCTAAACACACCAGTCGGAGATGCATTCCAGGCACCGCAGTGTAGGGAAGTTGCACTGATGCACTGCCAAAGTGATGCTGCAAAGTTTCCAACTGCTTGTTCCACAAAAGCTGCTTACCTCGTCCTTCCTGGGCACACCATTCCGCTCGTCCAGCATCTTGCTTAAGAGCTTCTCCAGCTCGGCACGGGAGACTGAAGAGCAACAAAGCATTACATACAAAAATTGAGGTCCTATGTTTTACCTACGTGCAAGCACTTCGAGGTGAAACATAAATAACCCTAACATGCATTCAATTTCTACATTTAAATGGAAAAGTGTTTATGTGGAACTAGCACTTGCGCTAGAAAGGAACGTTCCGACGGAAGTTACGTCCTGTGTAACCTACGCAACCTTATTGAATATTACAGTTTACTGCCGGTACATGACATAAACACAAACATATTGTGAATTATTCCTAAGTTACATCCGATGCAGCATTCATTAATTGGTTAAAAAAGCGACTCCATTTGTACCTCCAAGTACATATGCCCGTCACAATTTTTTTTTCCTTCTCATGTTTCTTGCGACTGTTTCTGAGAATCACGGACGTTCGAAGCAATTCTTAAGAATGTGACACGAACGTGCTGTTTACAGCAGCAGGGTTTCCGGAGACTTGTTGACAGCTGGCACAATCTTCACGTACCACTCAAGTTGCCACGCGCACTAACTTTGGCAGTGAATTCTTCCAGAGTGTCTTAAATAAAGAGCTGTTTCGAGGGGGCCGCTTGGGTGTGAGAATGACAATAGACCCTCGGCCTTTAGTCACATCAACTTTGCTCTCAGCCCGAGCCAGCAAGGGCTACAAGCAGGTGTAACAAACGCGGAAAAGATAGCAAGAAGTGTTTTCCTATAAAAAAAATACATTAAATTGTCTTAAAGGAGGAGAAAGAAGAGTAAGAAAAAAATGTATGCAACGGGCATCGAACCCACCCAGATTCAGCAGCCTCCATGTGCGAGGAACACACTCCAGCCCTCTCAACAAAGATGAAGGTACGGATAAAGTTGAAACTTTAACCGATTCACGAATGCTGCATCGGACGTAAAGCGATATTGTTGTATTTACGTAATGTATCGGCCGTAAAGCGAAACATACGCGTAGGTTGCGTAGGCTACACAGGACGTAACTACCTTTTATTTCGGGTTCCGTCGGACGTAGCTTTACTCTATATTTCGAGTTCGGTCAGACGTAACTTTAAATTTTTATTTCGAGTTCCGTCGGACGTAACGCTAGACACTGCGAATCTCATTTCACAGCTTATCCGATTAAGGTTGGACTCCATAGAGCGAATACGAAGCGAACAACCGCCCTGCGGCATCCGCGCCGCGCAGAGCAAACACCGTCGGGCAGAAATCGTCCTTCGCATATTTGCTCCACGAAGTCCAGGCTTTAGCAGAATCATGCTCATTTATCGCGAAGCTCGATCAAATCTAAGACGTAAGAAACGTACCTCCGAAACCGACGATCTGAGCGGCGTGGACGCTTGTACCCCCTGTTGAGTTACCAGACTTGTCCTGGTTGGGCCAATTCACTTTAACCCAGTTTTTTTTTTTTTTTTTGAGTGGCGTCCTTATACCGCGGCCACACTTTGGCGTTGTGGCATACAGGATTATAATCCCGTATGAATTTGACAGTCGCAACGCCAAGAGAGCCGTCATCGAAACTATAAAGTGCAAAGGTATCCATCAAGACGTATACGCACAAGTCGAACGGTCAAACCACCAAACCAAAAGAACCAAACGACCAAACCTGACCAAACGCCAAACAAAAGAAGTGATTTCGGATTTGGATGTGGATTCTGGACGTTACTTTTAAACCGAAACTAGAGCAAGCAAAGGTAAAAATTAATGTGTGGAGTAAATGTTTTTCATGGCTGCTGGTAGACGTCTGTTTTCTTTGAACGAATTATATTTGACTTAGTCAAGCACTAACAATCGGGTGGAAAAACAGCATGGTGTTGGTTATAACGCAATTAAATGCAAATTTGCAAGCGAGCTGGACAAGAATGACAAAAATAATCCCTGGAGATGGAGAGCAAGAGTGACAAAGGGTAAACACAAATCTCTAAGCACAGCTAGGTGACTGGTGCGCGAACGAAAAAATCCGCCTGGTCCGGGTTCGATAGCCGGACACGGGTTCGATAGCCGGACTCGGCGGATTTTTTCGGTCGCGCACCAGTCACATAGCTGTGTTTGGAGATTTGTGTTTCTTCTTTGTCCCCCTTTGTTTCCGTTCTCCAGGGACTATTTTCGTCATGGTGTTGATAGTGCCGAACCGGCAGAACTCTTGCTGGCATACACTCTCGGCCAAGGGTTGATCGCGCTGTTTGAAAGCCCGAGCTCCTTGCTCTATGGCACACCTCGGCGGCACAAGCTCTCGTGCACCAAGGGCAGCTGCCAACGCTATGAGCTCGCGCTTCTAGCCTTCGCTGCGGTACAACATAAGGTGAAACGGAGTATAGCTTGCTACTGCCTACAAACACAATTTCTGGAACGGAGGCTTCGATAAAACGTACCCTTTTTTCGCTAAACCGTGCTTCAATAAAACATACCGTTTTCGCTAGAACGACCCTTGATAAAACGGCGTTCGATCCACCGTAGTGAACCCCAGTTTGTTCAATACGTCCTCTGAGTTGCGCACCCAATACATGCCTCATGCATACACACAGCTTTCTCACTTCCAGGCAGGGGTTTATCAGGAAATTTAAATCTGGGGGGTGGCCCAAATTTTTAAGGGGGGGGGGGGGCACAATTTGGGGTGTTTGGGGGGAGGGGGGAGAGGGGGTTTGTATAAATCTTTGCAAAAAGAAGAAAAATAATTTTCCAGTTGTCGGGCCGAGACCAAAATAAATCGCCAAAAATGGGATGCGTAAGCTACATATGTTCGGCTGGGTAGTGGAAGTGATTTGTAAAATAATAAAAAAATAATAATAATAATACTTGCCTTAGTCAAAAGTTACAAAGGATCGAGAGCAAGAAAATTCCTATGTATTCTAATGAAACCAAAAAAGCGCCGTCGCAGGGCCATTGAGACGTTAGATTTAACAAACAATAAAAGTGGAAGGGAAAAAAGTTCTCACCATGATATCGTTCCCTGTTCTATCAAACGTTCCAGTGGCCACAAGAACGTTTTCTAAGTTTCGCAGAAAAATGCTTAACCTCTTGTCGGCCCACTGAGCTTTTCTTGTTTTAATTTTTAACCTTCTCCTGGTGCGTTTCTTCTGTGGTATTTTCAGAAATAAGATGTTACCCAGCTGAACTTGTGTGGTAAATTACAGTGCCGTAGCTTACAAATCTGATCTTTTGCGATCTGCGAAAAAACCGAACCGTGTTTTTCGCCCCGCGAAAATAAACTAGACATCGCAGGGAACTCAAACTCCGCCGGAACGTAGCCGCAGCGGTTCCAGTACGATGCGAAAGTTGGGGAACATGACGTTATATCTGGATCGAAAGATAGTAAATAAAAACGACAACCACCTAAGCCTAATTCCCGGTAAACCAAAACATAACATTGGGAACGCCTATAGGATTTATTTAGGCGAAAGAAACGTATAACCGCGAAAGAAAGCACGACAGTATTTTCTATTCACAAGATTTCTCAATAAAATAAACGCCACAGAAACCCACAGTGACATTTTACGGTTTTACTGGTATTAGGCTTAAGTGGACATCGGTTCATAGAGAAATTTAGCTTTTCTGTATTATCTTTTGATCTCAAACTTGCTCATCCTACTCGAAGCGTTGGGACTACGTTCCGGCGGAGTTTGAGCACCCTGCATATTCTACCCAATACACTAATTTTCACCAGAACTCCGAAAAGGGGCAGAAAACTAAAGTGTTCACTCTACGTTTTTCGGTTATTTTTCTGTGTGTCAGAAATGTGCTTTCAATGATTACAGGCAAAGAGCCATATGGGGAGTAACCGGGAGTAGGTTCGATCATCACTCGGACAAAGTGTTCGAGACCGCACGTGACCCACGTTGCGATCCAGTCTATTTAAATACACTAACAACGCGAACGATTTCTTTGTCACCTTCGTACCTCGCCTCGCCCAGCGGCTTGACGGGGTGTACCGAGGAACTAGTAGTACTGGTAGTACTAGTAGCAAGCTCCACAGAGCATCAGGCGCTTCTTCGTTTTTGAAAACGCATCGTTAGATTGTGCTCTGTGACTAAACGGAAAACGGACTGCCAACCATAACGTGTTGCTCTTTTCCGTGCATCAAATGCGCACTTGCCCTCTGCGATCACAATTCGCGATGCAAGTGAATCACGCGTTCAACGTACAACGAACGCATTTCGCAACGGACGCGCGCTCTTAGCGGCAGACGCCGATGCCTTCTAAATACAAGCGCTACCTCGCAGAAGATGTGCCGCTGCCACCGAGAACGGCCAGAAGGAGAAGATCTGAAGCTTCTCACGCAAGAAATAACAACCCCACCTGCGCTGCTCAGGTAATCACAAGTTCACAACTATCCTATTCTATTCAAAAAAAAAAAAAAAAAAAAAATATATATATATATATATATATATATATATATATATATATATATATATATATATATATATATATATATATATATATATATAAGTCAAAGATGCGTACTGTCGGAGTTACTAATTCAAAGTTTATTACGACGTTTCGAGCGGGGACCGCTCTTCATCAGGTCCTGATGAAGAGCGGTCCCCGCTCGAAACGTCGTAATAAACTTCGAATTAGTAACTCCGACAGTACGCATCTTTGCCTTATTAACTTTTCCCGGTCCATTGTTTTATATTTAGCTTACCTCACCTATATATATATATATATAAAGATTTTTTTTTTATTATTATTATTCATATTAGACGCGGCGCTGCAGGCTTTTGTGGTATGGGCCACTTGCCTTTCTGCGGCACCTCGGCTCTCCTGAGCCAAAATAAATACATTATACATTACGTATACTGTAATCGTGCAACAAACTTCGAAAAACTGTATGTGTGTGTGTGTGCATTAAGAATCAAAATATAGTATTATTTTGTTTCATATCGCATATAACGACAAATGTGCTGTTGGCTTTCTGGCACATATATGAATTGATTTAGTTGTGTGTTGGTAAGAATCACTGGTGTGCATGCAAATATTGTCATTATTGCATAATCAGCTCGTGTA
Organism: Ixodes persulcatus; assembly: GCA_013358835.2. NCBI lineage: Eukaryota > Metazoa > Arthropoda > Arachnida > Ixodida > Ixodidae > Ixodes > Ixodes persulcatus. The sequence goes on along the minus strand of JABSTQ010006055.1, from coordinate 7,557 downwards.
AACCTCTAATGCACCAGCAGATGAATAACCTGGTGCCGAATGTCTGCAAAAAGTCAAGTGCAATACCTGCGTCGGACAGCAATGAAGGAATGTCCATCGGAGACACTCCAGATTCGCAGGTGGGCCTCGCATCCATCCCCAAACTGCATTGACACATTGCTGACACTGCATAGGTATGTGTTCATACGAATAAATATTCTCTAAGGAACCCCAAACATTAAGAGGGGTGGTTTGACAGTTTCGTCGTTCTTGTATTATTGTTTGGGGATTCTAACAAACTTTTCGATTCCTTCCAGGGCTTGCAGCAGCCAAACGCACTGCGCGTGTCACCGAGCGACCGTGGCACCTCCAGCGGAGATGCACAGGTGAGCCTTACATCCATTTGCAAACCCAGTTGCGAGCGACCATAGCAGACAACGTGAGAAACTGCACTGTGTCTGCGAATGTGTTCATATGAATAAATAATCTCTAAGGAACCCCAAACATTAAGAGGAGTGGTTTTACAGTTTTGTCGCTCTTGTGTTGTTTCTGGATTCTACAAAACTTCCCAATTCCTTGCAGGGCTTGCAGCAGCCAAGTGCACTGCGCGTGTCACCGAGCGACGGCGGCACCTCCAGCGGAGACGCACAGGTGAGCCTTACATCCATTTGAAAACCCAGTTGCGAGTAACCATAGTGGACAACGTGAGAAACTGCACTGCGTCTGCGAATGTGTTCATACAAATAAATATGCTCTAAGGAGCCTCAAAGATTAACAGGGGTGGTTTTACAGTTTCGTCGTTCTTGTATTGTTTGGGGATTTTCACAAACTTTCCAATTCCTTCCAGGGCTTGCAGCAGCCAAGCGCACTGCGCGTGTCACCAAGCGACAGCGGCACCTCCAGCGGAGACGCACAGGTGAGCCTTACATCCATTTGCAAACCCAGTTGCGAGTAATCATAGTGGACAACGTGAGAAACTGCACTGCGTCTGCGAATTTGTTCATACAAATAAATATGCTCTAAGGAGCCTCAAAGATTAACAGGGGTGGTTTTACAGTTTCGTCGTTCTTGTATTGTTTGGGGATTCTAACAAACTTTCCAATTCCTTCCAGGGCTTGCAGCAGCCAAGCGCACTGCGCGTGTCACCAAGCGACGGCGGCACCTCCAGCGGAGATGCACAGGTGAGCCTTACATCCATTTGCAAACCCCGTTGCGAGCGACCAAAGCAGACAACGTGAGAAACTGCACTGTGTCTGCGGATGTGTTCATACAAATAAATATTCTCTACCCCAAACATTAAGAGGGGTGGTTTTACAGTTTTGTCGCTCTTGTATTGTTTCTGGATTCTACAAAACTTCCCAATTCCTTGCAGGGCTTGCAGCAGCCAAGCGCACTGCGCGTGTCACCGAGCGACGGCGGCACCTCCAGCGGAGACGCACAGGTGAGCCTTACATCCATTTGCAAACCCAGTTGCGAGTGACCATAGCCAACAACGTGAGAAACGGCACTGTGTCTGCGATTGTGTTCATACAAATAAATATGCTCCAAGGAGCCTCAAAGATTAACAGGGGTGGTTTTACTGTTTTGTCGCTCTTGTATTGTTTCTGGATTCTACAAAACTTCCCAATTCCTTGCAGGGCTTGCAGCAGCCAAGCGCACTGCGCGTGTCACCGAGCGACGGTGGCACCTCCAGCGGAGACGCACAGATGAGCCTTACATCCACTTGCAAACCCAGTTGCGAGCAACCATAGCGGACAACGTGAGAAACTGCACTGTGTCTGCGAATGTGTTCATACGAATAAATATTCTCTACCCCAAACATTAACAGGAGTGGTTTTACAGTTTCGTCGCTCTTGAATTGTTTGCGGATTCTAACAAACTTTCCAATTCCTTGCAGGGCTTGCAGCAGCCAAGCGCACTGCGCGTGTCACCGAGCGACGGCGGCACCTCCAGCGAAGACGCACAGGTGAAAACCTGTATTGTATAATCTAAATCCTGTTGTCTTTGGGGGAATAAGTTTTTAAAATGTTTTTGAAGACGATAGTAGGTTGTTTAAAACATACAGAGAATTTCTTTCACGAAGACAGTTCACGAGCTTTCGAGGATAGTGCTAGGACGATTTACGGCATATCAGCATTCTCACTGATTATTTTTAGCACACAATGTGTGTTCGTAGCAGATATGTGCCTGTTCTAATCTTCACAACTATATTAGTAAAAAAAAAGAACAGATGCGCCTTTGGAGAAGAAGGGAGGATTAAAACCTCGGAAATCAACTTACTATTTTCAAATAAACAAGGGCAACACGAAGACGTGACAAAAATAAATTAGTATCTTTAAAACACCTGCTGTGATCTAAGCTGTCAGTTTACGAGGAGCTTCAAAGTAAACATGCAAAAAACACAGAATGCGGTTTGGAGAATGCATGCCGCAGTGTCTCCTTATCTTTCATCTTGAATTTATTAAACGGAAAAGGCGGGTGCAGTAGACACTACTCTGTTAAGGAAGTTCGTAAACAAATGCCTTTTTGCGGCGCTTCTTTTGTTTCAAAGAAGTATGTCCGCAAAGCGAAGGTCATTTTAAAATCACATCTACCTGGGTGATCGCGAAACATTTTTGTAAAAGGCAAGAGCTGTCCGACATTCACATAGGACACTAATGCATGAAATGTTCACTCATTGGATAATCAACTTCAGGGTCAAGACGCTGACTGTATAAAAAGACCGGAAAACTGAAGCTCTTCATCAGATCGGTACCATCGACTAACTCCAACTTTAAACATGGTAGGACATCTTAATTTTTTTTTTAAATCAATGCCACCCTTTAACTATCAGCATACCTACCGATATTTTCCATCAAACTCATCGAATTGAGAGATAGTTCACAAATAAATTACGGCTAAAACTAGAGAAAGCAGAAATTAATTTTAAAATAAAATAATCTATTCTGTATGGTTCTTCTAGCTCGGATATAATATTTGCTTCTAGAAGCCCAGTAAAAAAATACGCCTCTTTATATCCGCAAGAGAGCCGCGAATATATACATAAATATATTATCATAATGCAGGTTCTTATAGTACTTATATAGTCATGTCTATTTAATGTGTAAACCTCCGCTTCCCTAAAAATGTGTCATAATGAGGTTTATTTATGAAAATACGACAAAAATGCATAAATTTACCCAGTTCTTCCCGAAAATTTTGTCTATATGGAAGAGTGTGCATGTTAACGGAGCCCATATTGACGAGACAATACACTTGTTTTAAGAAGGGTTCAAGGTTTACCGTGTTCTCGTTTAATTCGCATCAAACGCCTTGCAGTTTCGCACCGTCCTCATCCTGACTCTGGCCACCTGCGCCTTTGCTGGCTACCTCGGCTACGGCGGCTACGCCGCTGCTCCACTTGCCCACACCAGCGTCGCCCACCACACCCCATACTTTAGCTACGGCTACGGACACAGCGTCGGGCATGGCTATGGTCTGGGCTACGGACTCGGCTACGGTCACGGCCTTACCGGTTATAGATACGGAGGACTCTACTAGAAATGTAAGCATCCGCACAAAACATCTAATTCTTTTTGTGACGAAATTCTCAATTCCTAGGTCGCCCTATAATTACTGAAATAAGCCACGAACACGATACAACGGAATATCCATATTTCAAACAATCGATGGATATAGTCACTGATAACTCAAGAAACGCAGGGTGCTCTATATTATTCTCACACCTCTTGCTACCTGATTGTTTGTTCAGAGTTGTTACTGGCTCATGCCAAAATCTCATTGGTTGCGGAGCAATAATGAGATTGTAATGACTCTAAAGCCACTGCGCTTTTTAAACTGTGAATAACTTTTCACAGAATCTATTAAATAATAGCCTTGATAACCTTTGTACATGGTTAAAAAAAACGCGAGACTGCGGGTAAATGACACAACACTAAAAAGTCTCTAAAAAGTTTCTAAAACGTCTGTTAGAGACTTTTTAGTGTTGTGTCGTTTACCCGCAGTCTCGGGTTTTTTTCAACTATGTGCAATGTACACCAGCTCGTTTGTGCCCTTACATTTTGTTCATAACCTTTGTCGTTCTTTTTTTTTCAGGAGGAAGATTCGTCTTCGGGCGCAAGCTGTCCCGCCAACCATAAAACAAGAGCAATTGTTGAAGAAATTAATTTATGAACACGTTCAATAAACATGTTTCTCCACATCACAACGTTGTCCATAAGCCCTGAATAATATTTTGTCGTCCTTCTTTCCAGCCAGGCTGGGATTAGCAGCATGGATTCGGTTTTTCAGTGATTACAATTAAGTAGGGGTAGGACCAGGACCAACTTGAATAGGGGGCAGACCTGTCTATCGCGCGCCCCTCCTATGGGAGAGCTACTGGAGCTCTAGTTGACGTTACGGCTACGAGGCGGCGCGCAAAGTCCACCCCCCCCCCCCCCCCCCCTTCTCATTGTTTGGATGGGGAAGGCTGCGCGATTCACGATGCGATCCTGAAACCTGTGATTTTGTCTTACAGGCGTCTATTAAAGCATGAAATTATTTAACACTGACGCAGCTTCAGTGCGCAAAAATTTAATTTTTATGGATTCACACAGTAATAAATAGGTAGATAGAGCATCGTTTACACTAATTACAAAACAAATTCTATGCATGCTTCTCAAAGAAGTCCCACATTTTCAACACCTTTCGGAAAGTCGTTTTTTTTTTTTGTTATTACCTACTTTGCTTGGTGCTTCTTCATCGTGTTTGATGCAATATTCTTCACGAAAGGCCTCGTGAAGTTCCTGACGAAGAGTGTAGCCAGGGTGGTACTGCGATCTTGTGAGTCGTTGCACAGGCAAATAGCGGCCTGCTCTCAATTGCCGGCAGAATCTTTTTAGTAAACGTCAGAAGTTGGTTCCCCACTGCTAACAACCACGTCTCGGCAGAATTGGCTGCGCTCTCAAGCGTTCTCAGAAAATTGACGAAATGGGGGCTGTGATAGCGCGGTACCCCACGGTCCAGGTTGTGTGCTATCGCAACGGTTGCGCTGTTGTGTGAAGGAGACTTGAGTTGGTGCAGGCACCTGTCGCAGGCAATGTTTTCTTCAGCCGCCCACACGAGGAAACCTCCGATTAGTGCCAGCGTGCTGGTTCGCAGTCCTGGAGCTGGAAAAACTTTCAAAAAATTTGTTTTGCATTTTTTTGAAGTTTGAACTTCTTACGAACGATAAAATGGTTCCTTATCTGCGAACGTCTCAAGTTCCTTTAAAGGGTAACTGCAAAGAAAAAAAGTTTTTTTTAAACAGCCTAATTGGAACAAGCATGTAAAAAAAATTTTTCCGCGAAAAAAAAACTTTTTTACAGCAATATTTATTGCGTGAGACTGATTTTAGTTTACGGCTATTTCGTCCATTTTAAATCGCGCGCCACGAAGTTGGGGTTCCGTGATGTCAATCCCAATCGGCTGCTATACTTCTCATTGGCTAAGAGTTTGATTGACAGCTTAGATCTTGGTTGTTAAACCTTTGTTATATGTTGCAATTTCCTTTTGAGCGGCATATTTTTACGTTTAGAGAATAACCCATGTGATGAAAGTTACTATTCTTTACAAAAGGTTTACAAAACGGGCACTTCCGTTTGGATTCATACCATAACAAACAAAAGCTTCGCCATTCTTTCATGGCCGCCGAAGTCTCTGCTCCCGCCTGTCTCGCCTGTCTCGACTAGTCGTTTCGCCGAAGTGATCAGTGTTTCGTGCTGACCCAGGGGCTTGAGTGAGACTTCTTGAAGTGAAGTAGTGTGAGTTTAGCAGCTGTCGCAGGTGTTAGTGATAGGAAGCGACGCGGGATTTTGGCTTTCATAGCGCGTTTCTTTCGTTTTCCTCTTTGCTTGCTTAGCGCGTTTTTGGGTTTTTTTTTTTTTTTTTTTTTTTTGCTTGCGCGTGCAAATGCCGACTTTTCGGAGATGTGAGATAAGTGATCCCGACAGCGAGCTTTCCAGCAGCCATGTCGCCCCGAAAGGAATGCTATTTGGCTGGAGGCAATCGGCGGTTCGCGTAGCGACAAACGTGTCCAGTTAAGTTCTCGTCATATTGCTCCGGAGGCCGTCGAGATTCGCAGTGGGCGCATCGAACGTCCGCGACTAGACACACAAAATAAAAAAGCACTGTGTTCACTACGTAAAAAATGCTCTCAGTTCATGCATCTGTGGGCAGAACGAAATCTTGCCCAAATTTATTCACACCGCACGATGAGCGCAACACGTCGCTGTGCAAATGCAGTCCAACAACACGAAGCATAAAACGGCAGATTTAGGACAATTCGGAGTTCATTGTTCAATTAAAACGACGTAATTTTGTTGAAAACGCCCGCAGCTTTTTACTCACGGTATGCGTCGGGAATCTTCCACATTTTGAAACGAAACGAAGAAAGATTTACTTTTAAAGACGCGCGCTGCGTCCTCCCGGACCAGTTTGACTGGGTCAGCTGACGTCGACGGGACTGAACCCGTTAAACATCAACCCCACAAAACCAATTTGCGCTCCGTGTTAGTGTGCGTGTCTACTTCCAATCACGCACCACACACACCACGAACGTTTCAGTTCTTCGTCGCATCGCCGTGTTGCACCAAACAGAACGGGATCGCCGAAGTCAACGCAGCGCTGTCGTGAACCTTGGCTTGTGGTTGCGCACTCGTGGACCTTGTGACTCCCTTCGCTTTGCAAGCACACACGATGATTACGAGTGATACTTTCCGTCTTCCGCGAACATCACAGGGGCACTTCTCCGATCACGTCTTCGCTATGAGCTCGCAAACCGCTCAGATACCGGCGCCATGTCTAACGTGCGTTGTTGCCAGATCTTACCGGAAGTCGAGACGCTGCGTCGTTCAACTCTGCAACGCAAGGAGAGTGAGGGGCGGGGCGTACTTCTCCTCCGTGGGGGTCGAAAGAGCGGGAGTTTCAATGTGGAGAGGTTGTGACCCCGACTAAATTACGTCCTGTGGCGTAAATATTGCTAAAAAAATATTTTTTTGCGGAACATTTGTTTTGTGACATGCTTGTCCCAATTAAGCTGTTAAAAAAAAACACTTTTTTTTTCTTTGCAGTTAACCTTTAGGAGGGTTGTAAACCGTTCTTCATATTTCGCGTCGAAGCAGCAGGTTGCAGTCCTGGCTTTTGCAGCAGCTCACCGGTAACGAACTCTGAGTCTTAAGTGCCGCTCCCTTGTGTAATGCCCATAAGAGCCTTCAAGGATAATAAATGACGATGATGCTGATGAAAATAATTTTGTGCAGGGAGGAGAGGGCTCCTTAGGCATCCGTTTGGTATTGGAGCCGCACAGATGCCTCACCGCAGAAAAGGGCGACTCTACTTAGTCTGAAGAGAACTTGAACGTTAAAACGTACTTGAATTCTTGGTACAACAGGTGACGTGTGCACAATACAGTAGACCACGTTGTGACTCCAATGCTTCGTGAGTCTCGGACGTTAGAAATACGCTGACCGACGGTGCGGTTCTCTTCCAGTTATTCACATACTCGAGGAATGTGTTCTCGAGCCAAAATATCGAGAGGTCCCACTTCCGGCCCCTCCCCTT